>OZ007554.1:191582256-191784199 GCA_963931855.1 Philhelius festivus
CAAAATTACTTTGAACAATTTGCAAACGTTGCTCTGGCGTGAGTCTATGCATTATGAATTCCCAAACCAAATTTACCTAAAAACAACCGAGAACTTTCAAATTATCCGTCACAGAAAACAGTGTTGCCAAATGGAATTTGTTCTCGAATCAATTTTCTTATATTTTAATTATTTGGAAACATTAAACATCCGAAAATTCATGCAAAATTATTTATAAACATTCTTTTCTCTGTGTAATGAAAAATATGTATATAATAAATTAAAAAGTTTTATGTTTCGGAATCGGTTAAGTAACGACAACTTTCATCTTCTCTCGATGATCATTAGTAAAATTTCTTCCCGCCGTATTTTTGTCATGTTAAACGTCAGATTGACTGTATTTTCTACTGTGATTACATCATGTATATTGAATGAAAAAGAGGTCTTTAAATGAAGAAGGTATGCCTGTAACAACACAAAAACATTGATTCCTATACAAAATAGATATAAGGGTTGCTTTTGATAAAATGTTAAATGATAATATGGAGTTTAATTTAATTTTTTTTTGTTGGTGTTTAATTCATTCAAGAGAATATTTTGATAGAAAGATATTGATTAAGGGTATTGAAGTAAAATACGTTCAAAAAATTAAGCTACAAAATAAAAGGATATAAAATTTACAAATGTCAGCATTATATTTTACATAAAAAGGACTTGGATACCCTTATGTTACTATGTTTAACGTTAAGAAACTTGTTACGTAGAATATGGGCACAATTCAATGGGGCCTTTTATTGGTTTCAATAAAGCTAGTTTAGGTACGGCCGTCCCTTCCGGTATGACACCTTTGGAGACATATGGTTCAAGAGTAATGAGCAACTAATCTGCATTTTTAGAAGGGTACGACGATGTAAACATTGTCCTCAAAGTGTGAAACTTGAATTGACGTCTGAGTCTACACATAAGCCTTTTGTTTCTCCACTTTAATGGAGAGAAAAAAGATGACAGTTCTTTAATACTCTTCAACATTTAAAATTATTATTTTGACGTTTTAGATAGAACCTGGAATTTCAAAGAAAATCACAAGTACATTTATTTCCGGAGAGATAAATATAATTTGAGTTTTTTAGTTGGACATGATGATGTCTTGTGTAGACACATTGGCTTAAATTAACATATTGTTTTACATTTAGATACTTTTAATTTTGTTATGTACAATGGTATTTACTGGTCAGAACAACCTAGGAAATAGTATTTTTTCCTTTTCACATTTTTTAAGTCCATATCAACTGATTTTTTTTTAAATTGGTTTGGATTTTTAGTTGGCAACACTGTTCCTAGTGACAGTTAATTTGATTGCTGACAGATGATTTGTGTTCAGCATTATTTTCAATTTTACCGAAAATAGATTCCGATAGTGCAACGTTCGAAAATTGTATTTGCAAATATAAGGACCCCTACTAACGGCGGCGATTTGTTTTTTTAGGGGTATTACCAATTCAGTTCATATATTAAATATAGAAATTAACGTTGTGGTCTCAAATAATTATGCAGATCCAAGGCAATTTAATTTCAGCTTTCACCCTTCCCAAATTGTGTAAATCACCCATTTTTAAATTCGAAGTAGGTATAAACAAGGAAAAACCGGGATACGGCCATTTTTACAGACAATTAGCTGTTCAAGCCATTGAGTTGTCTTTTTCTTCTTCCATATTGGTCCAGCACTGCCAGAATGAGCTTGTAAGCCTGAACATTTTCCTCAAGTCTTAAGGTTAGTCTTATTTGGATTCCAGGTCACACTAGAATTAAGGTAAATTAAAGAGCCGACAAGCTGGCCAGGCTAGAATCAGCCATTCAAAGATTACTTCAGCCATTCATAGATCACTTGCGTGAAAAGTGAACGTTTTTCTTGGTGATACGAAGGGTAAAATTTTCTCTGTTTTTCTCACAGAATCCAACCGTTGCGTTGGTGGAGCAGTTTCACCAACTGCATTTTATCTAGGAAGATGTGGCCAACCTATAACTATAGTCCCGAAGAAATAACCTTATATGCAGACCCAGGCAAGGCATGTCCAGGGTAGTTCCAACATGTGCTGGTCACTGGCCAATAGGAGAAGATGTAGTGAAGCTAGGCATTCTTTACAATACTTATTGTTGAAGTTGTGAAGACCAGAAGAAAAAGGAAAACAGTCATTCATTTCCGCTGTTAATGTTCTGCTTCTTCCCAAAATGAGAGCTCAATCATTCGGAAAGTTATTCCGTGACTATCTTAACGAACTATCTCAACTAAAGATACAAAATTTGATCTCTTTTCTCGAGACAACAAAGTGGCTATGAGACGAACTTCCACGACTTCTTCATATTCTATTAAATTGATATGTCAGACGAGTTTTATGGTATTGAAACGGAGCACTCCAGCGCAAGTTATGTTGCTTAGCGCGATTCGTCGTGCTTGTTATTTCTACCAACATAAACCATGAAATTTATAAATACCAGACATTAAAATTTTGAAAGGTTCACATTAGTTATCTGGAGACTTCTTTTGACCTGGAGATAAAAAATCTGAGACAACCACCTTCAGTTTCAGAACATCGTGCCCACACATCTTTCCTATCCTTCTTTCTCTTCATTAACTTAACACCCGCGCTCTGTTGAAACATTTAAAGGGTAATCATAATCCCTTGAGCGTGAGTAGATTATAAAAAAAAAAAGAACACAAATTTATTTCTTTTAATAAAATTCTGCACTCTCATTACTAAATTAATGGGCTACCGACTTGTAAAGAGTTTATACCTGAAACAATCCAGCGACTCTGATCCCGAGCCAGCCCAAGTGCTCCAGCATCTCCTATTGATTGGTCTCTAAACAGGATGTTTAGTAATCCTTATTTGGCGCTATTAACCAAGACTGGGACTGGTGGTATAATTGCTTTAAAGAAGGTTCACGCACCTTCTGCGTGAGAGGTTTTGAACCTATTTGTTGTAGCCACAATTTCATATCGTAATTTTTCATCTTCACAAAGGTGTCGTTCGGGAAATAGTATATTTAATTTGAGGTACTAGATGAACTTTTTAACACTTGATAGCGCATCTCTGTGCCAAAACAAAATTGTACTGCGTATTTACCAATGTTACGCTATATATGAAGCTGGTTCAGTTTTTCTGAGGTCCTGAGTTCGGCCATCATCATTTGGGGTGTGAAGTCAATGAAGAGATGGCGTATATTTACTTGAAATTCTTTGGTCTTTCCCAGGACCTGGCTCAGCCAGAAAATTCGGTCTTTGATTGATTTGTCGCTGTCACAGCCAAGCTGGTTCGTGCTGATCAATGCTTATATGTGACTTTTAGCAAGGATATGCCTCGATAGTTCTTGATAGATAGATATATGACAGAAAGATGAACTTCATAATACATCACGTTTGTATTGAGGACCCTGCATCATAACCTGCGGTCTTGTTGTTCTTAAGTTTTTTTTTATCAGCCAGGCCAACATCTTCTAAGCTGAGTGCTCGAGTTGGTACTTCATTGCCTGAAAGTGGTATACTTTCTTGAGGTGTTACTCGCAACACATAATGTGCTGTGTTCTGAATTGTCTGCTGAATTAGGAACCTTCGCTGTTTCGATGAGATTGCATTGTAGTCTTAAAATCAGTAGGTAGCTGCTTTCCTTTTATATAAAACCTTCGGATGTCTGTTCGATCACGAAACTCTTCGATCCAATTAAGCTAGGACATTACGTACACCTTCTTCTTTCTGTACAATAGGATATTTTTCTCCTACTTTCCCTAGGATCAATACACTTCTTCAGTTCTGTAGACTTTTCACATGTGCATCTTCTTACACCTTATATATATATTTTTAATAATAAATTTAAATTTTAATATATATTTTTATCAGATACTTTAATTCAATAAAAAATGTAATAATTATTTTCTTATTAATTTAATTTCAGTGTGGAAAAATGGAACAATTCGAACAGCTGTTAACGTGTTGCGTGTGCCTGGATAGATATCGTAATCCGAAATTGCTACCATGTCAGCATTCTTTTTTGCATGGAACCATGCATGGAAGGATTGGTTGATTACGTTCGGAGACAAGTAAGTGCTTGGTCATCCTACACTATATTTACAGGGTGTCTTTTTTTGTGGTCTAATAATTTTAATTAACATTGTAAAGTGAATATCACGATGACAAGAAGAATTTGAAGATTATCTGGTTGAACTTTGAACAATTTTCGATAGTTACATACAGTTCCTTCCTTATGAAAAGATCCCACATTATTGACTTGTGCATATTATTTTAACAGTAGCAGTGTTCTTTTGGGAAAGCGATCAGTAGTATAGTAGAATTTTTCACGAATAACAAATGCTAATTTGTCAGTAGAAACACTGCCGATAAAAGCAAAAGTACAATTCTACTGCGCATGGATTGTCGATCTTTATTCGAGTATCAAATGGAAATTTTGTGCGACTGATACTTGCATGTATTTCAAGGGCTGTGTTCGTTGAGTAGTTATGTGTTTTTTAACGATGTGTTTTTTCATTGGGAAATCAAAAATCAATCTTTTTCCGTTCTTCTTCGTTTTCAATTTTCTTTTTAGTAAAAAGGTCCTTATTAACAACTAACACACCAAAGTTATTTGACATTTAACTGATAGGTCTTTACTCTTGCTTAACACAAAAAAAAAAAAAAAAAACAAACAATGGCTCAAAGTTTTGTGCAGCCTAGTATGAACTTTAAATAGCTAACTAACCCTTCCTTATTTTTAAATAGTTTGAAACAAGTATCGTTCCAAGGCTAAATTGGTAACATTATTTCTGAACACACCGAAACAATGACAGTTCGTGCAAGCAAACTGATGGTGATGTTCAGTTTTCAATTAAAATTATTTTTTTTTCGTAAAAGAACGGAGTGCGTTTTAAAATTGATTTATTTTTGTCGTTTTATTAGTGTCATTATTGTGTCAAAGAACAAAATAGGTATTGGACTATCTACACTTTAATTAAATGGTTAAGAAAAGTAAAATTTTGCAAAATCGTCGTTTTAACCTTGTAACATGAATACTTTTGCACCAATGTTTTTCTATCATGTTCTGTCGAAATATATATTTTGATAGTTCTTTACTTCCGATAATCAAACAAATTTATTAGAATCCGAATTAGAGTGAACACGGATTTAATTCCTGCAATTTAATCAATTGCAACAATCAATAAATGGAAAATCACCCACAATTCAGTTAGAAAATCATGTTTTTATCCATCCAACAATGACGTCATCTTCTACCTGAAACTTAAACGCTAAGGTTGCTAATCGCCTATTTTTTTGCTTAATATCTAATTCTCTTTAAAATTAAAATTTGGTTTATTACCTTTTATGATTAAGCTGTATAAAATTTAATTCGTTATATATGTATTTATACATTTTTATTTGGTCACTCTGAAAGACGGCAATGCTATGCTTTGCTCGAGTTTATATTCACATATGTCCCCAAAAATCGAGTGAAATCGAAATAAAAACGCATTTCAAAATATAGTGAATATGTTTTCATTTTAGTGGTCTACATTTTACTCGCTTTCATAATTTCGAAATCCTTTCGAAATCACTTTAAGTTAAATTGAAAACAGCTGTCAGCTGTCACTTCTCCGTTGGCAAATACAAAAGAAAATTTCAAACTAAATAATAAGCTTACACGACTAAATCTAATCAATTAAAATCACTAAAGAATTAAGAAAATTGAAATCTGGAACAAAGAAATTTGTATCAATTTAACTTCGAAAAAAGTATGGAAACGATATCGATAAAAGTGAATTGTAGAACACGAAATCTGATTTTGTATCGATTGCAATTGCATTTCGAGTGAAATGTAGAACCTGACTGATAATGAAAGGTTAAACAAAACCACTTCAAACTAAAACTAAAAAAAAAAAAAAATAAACAAATTTTACCATAATCTACGAACACACTCCAGTAGTTTTATGTTTCAAATTATTCGGGCAGCTAGTTATTGTGAAATGAGAGAACAACAGGCTACTGCATTGATACGTCTATATCTTGTAGTTAGTCCTAATAATTTTGTTCACTAAATTGGTGTTACACTGAAATAAATTAAAAATATTTTGCTAACAATTTTGAAAGATTTTACAAAATTTATGAAAAGTTCCATTTAATTAACGAATTTTTCTGAAAAGCTGCTTTTTACGTTATGTTTATCTTCGATATCACGCGGTAAGGAATTCCACAGCCTAACAGCATGGGAAAAAATTGTAACCAAGATATTAAAAGGTAGAACGAGGAGCTGTCGATAGACAAATGTACGTCTTTAAGGCATAAGGTGGTTTTTTTTGAACATCAACAAATGTAGAGTGAACTTTCGATTTGAATGAAAATTGGATTTGAATCTACTTGGGAAACTAAAATTGAAACATAAAAATACTTCAATCATCCCATTAAAGCAAATGCTTTTGAGCTGACAGTTTAGTATATCATAAACTTTCTTGAATTTAATGAGCTTGTGTAATTTCGATTGGGAATTAACCAGATGTCGTTTGAATAAATTCCAAACCGCGTTGCGTGCTTGCGTATCAAACAGTGTCCTGTTAAAACACCTATTAGGGAGCCTGTTTTGGATCTGCTTAAAGATATTGAATAATTGGAACGCTTCAGATACAGCATGAGCTTACACGTAACGATGGGAATACCTATATTTGCTTTATATGGCAATAAAGGTATCGTTATTCAATTTTTGGCGAGTTCGTCAGCTTTAAAATTTCCAAAAATGATCCTGTGGCCCGGAACCCAGCAGATGTGAATATAACACTGATGCCGTGCCATCTCCATGACAGACGTTCGGCAGTTAAGGGCTGTTATTGAGCTGATTTAGATTTAATTGCTTCAAGGTTGCTCGAAAAGATTTGGGTATCTTTGATTGATATCCCGACAAGTCTTCTTTAATCGAAATAAGTTCCACCTGGTACACTCCACAGTGATTGAGAAGACGAAAAGAGAAACTTAAATTTTCGCCTCCATCAATCCCTTCATGAGTTTTTGATCCATCGGTGTAAAAATGAATTGAATCATCTTCTAGGAATTCCATGTCCTCCCAGATTTCTTCAGAAGGTTGGTTAACTAAAAGTTTTTATAAAACCGAATCTGAGGGACAGTGCAATGATGAAGTTGCCAATTTCATTATTGATTCACTGCTAGGAGGCTTTTAGAAAAATAGCTGTTTGCAGCCGTTTGTTTTTCGAGTATGCCGAGGCGTGTAAGATGGAACTGAATGTTGAGTGCAGCGGAGAGTTCCGGCCATGAACATACAAGCTGACCGTTGAACCCTGCTTAGTATTAAACAATTAGTGTTTTTGTCTAGAACTGTTCACCATACTACCACGCTAGATGTGCTTTTTTTGGCATGAGAAGAGTGCCACTGTGGACTTTTTAACTCTTTCAGGAAATTTAGGTTTCCAACTTGACTTCATATCTAAAATAAGACCCAAGTAATTTGCTTTTTCGGAGAATGTTAAAAATGTACCTTTAATTGAAGGGGGGTCTATATGGAAAATTTTGTATTTCTTATAGAAGAGATGTGTTTTGTGAGGGTTAACACCCAGTCCACGCCGATCGATCCAGTTTGTAAGTTTGCTTAAAACATATTGTAGGAGATCTTTTAGGATGTTAAGATGGTTTCCTGATACAGTAATAGCAATGTCATCCGCATAAGCACTCCGTAAATCTCCGCTTCCAGATATCTCAACAGTACTTGGTAGCAAAGTTCCAAAGAAGGAGAGATAAGACACCGCCTTGCGGCATCCCTCAACTGACATACCTTCTTACAGATAACCGGCCTGGCTTTGAATTAATAATCCTGCTAGCTAGTATTTGATTGTTTAATTCTCCAAGTGAACATACAGAGATGACTTGACAGTACAGATGCGATTGCAGATGTGTCGATATTTTTAAAACCGCCCTGTTTATCAATGAAAGCAACCACAGTATACTCTTTATGATGGATTCCCATTACAATGCGCTTGTCGAGCCATAGGCAGAAGCCTATTTTCATAGCTTGTTCTTAAATGGATATCAATGGAAAGGAAAGAAAAAATGGACCCATTTTGCGAATTATTTATTCTGCCTTTTTTCTTTGAAAGCACTTTTGACATGTGATTTTGACATTTAACGAAGGTGTAGTGAAAATCTGAACACGCTGTCTTATTGGAATATTAAGCTTGGCGTCGTCGTAGTCATTTACCGGCTACTTTAATTATTATTTCTTCATGTCGAAGCTTTCCCAGAACTTGGAAATGCTGGTTAATGTTTTACTGACCCCTTCGTCTACCAAAAAAACACCCTTTTCCTTTCCATATATTCAAAAATACCCTCCACAAAAATGAATTCAAAAAGGACCACAAAAAGTAAAAAATTAAAAGACTTCCGTTAATGTACATTGTACAGTAATTATTTCACCCGATGTTCGTCGTCGTAGTTGTGGTGATTGTATAAGTAGTGAATTGCAGAG
Source organism: Philhelius festivus (assembly GCA_963931855.1). Classification (NCBI taxonomy): domain Eukaryota; kingdom Metazoa; phylum Arthropoda; class Insecta; order Diptera; family Syrphidae; genus Philhelius; species Philhelius festivus. Next base: position 191,590,746 of record OZ007554.1, read on the forward strand.
TAGATATGCATGTATGTATGTGTGTTTATTCAGAAGGATATCTACAGGATATGTACGTAAATAAGGACAACAAATGAAATCCATTTGCTTTTTTCTGTATTTTTGTATTTCAAGTTGAAAGAGTAGGGATAGGGGTAGGGATTTGGGGTAGATCTGTCGCCTGCATATATTTCGAGTGTTTGTCATTCGCAATCATTCATTTTGTTATTATAACAATGCAACAGAAGGAAATGGTGCTATTATGTTCTCTTAATTAAAAATAATTGTGTTTAATTGTAATGGATGATGGCATTATTTCAGTTGTTGGATTCTTTATTCCTGAGTCGATTGCGAATATTATAAATTAATCAAAGACACATCTACTTTGAATGCGAGTAATTTATCATGTAATTGTGTAGATAGTGTATAATATACACACAAAGGCTTAATTGGAAAATTAATTTGTGTGGAAGATGTTTAAAAAATAAAGGCTTAAATACAAAGAGAGCATAGTGTTTTATTGCGCATCATTTATTCAATAATTATAAACCAAAGTGGAACCAAGTGGAAGTCATTTAAATTGCGTAGCAGATTCACTTTAAATACGTTTAAGTACCTACTTAGTTACAAAATAGGCTTTAAAAGGAATTTAAATAAAGTGGAAGACTTGGTCGTACTTGGTGGCTTGTCGGGCTTAAGGATAAACAGCGTTTAATCGTTGAATATTAAGGGTACTCGCACTTGGTGAATTTTATGATTTAATTATGCTATGAAAAGCGATTGTTCTTGATGACGTTCATAGCGAAACTGGAGGCTGGCATAAGAAGAATCTTTTCCTTGGACGATTGCTGTCAATTCGCTCGATGTGGCTTAGCCAATACAGTCAATAGGTTTTGAAACTTTTGACTACATCCACATGTTTGTAGAGCTAGGATGACTTCGCAGTTGTATGTTCTCTTATATTAACCACAGGACCAAATGTCAGCCAGAGAAGTTTTCTTTCAAAAGAATCTCAAGGGTGGGCCAAATACAAGTTTCTTTTTAAGAATGCAATAAAATGTACAAAATTAAATTTTTTTCATGTATTATGGCTTTATTAGCAAGAGCGAAATTTCCCATTAATTGTAGACACAACGGCGTTCAAGTGGTTGCCTCCACTGGCTTCGCATTTTGTGACTTGCAAGCGAATAATCCGAGATCTTTGTGCAGAATTCTCCTGAGACTAGTGAGTGAAATGTTGAGCTGTTGAGATCGATGTTCGTGATGTTCGGCTCGGCTACAGCAGCAACATTCTCGTCTGTCATGAGTGTAGTCTACTAGCATACCAGTCTCATGAAGTTTTTGCACAAACTTGCGTACAGAAGGTGCGCGGTAGGTGCTCAATTTCTGCCAACACAAAAAACACAGCGCTCACTTTGGAAATAAGTTTTCAATATTTTCCAATGTAAAGCGACTCATTTCGTTCCGCGGAGGTATGATACTGACTTTCTGTCAAGATTTCGAGCGGGAAACAGCTGTCAGTGTCAAAATAACCTATGATTTAATAGAAACCACTAGATGGCCCATATATAAAATTTAAATCTACGCTAAACCTAATCAAAGCTACTTAAAATAAACTTGAACTTCTTGAAAACTAGAACAGCAATGGCTAGCATTTTTGGTTGTCATATTTTTTTTTTGGTTTTTTATAAATAAAGATTTTTTTGTGTCACCCTGATTGTGGCTTCCCACAAAATACAATTATCTATGTAAGTCGGCCAAGACACTAAAAAACATCTATCAATCAATCAGCTAACCACCAGAACTGGTTTTACCCCGTCCTTCCGGTTTCGTGCGGAAACAGACCTTCTGAATTGAGCTGTTTGAGTCTCAGCCTCAAAGAGTATTGTTAATTTGTAGAACGTTTGAGCGAACATAAATAAATTAAAACCAAATGAACCATTGCGTTATTGATCAAAGGTCCAAGGCCAGGAGCATTTTAGCAGATATGCTCACACATAACTTAAAAATATGCCTAATAGACAATAAATTGCTAATACATATCTAAATCTATGTTTGCATTAAAATAAGCTGTATTGCTATAAGCACTTTGCAGCTCCAAGCTTTCAATGTGTTTTATGTCGGCGTAGAACTTGTCTTCATATACATACATATCTAATATCAAAAGAAAAAATTATGATAATAATATGCCAATGGCTAAATATCTTTATCTATATATTCAAACTGAAAAAAAAAAAACATTAAATTTAGGATACACAAAAAAGAATGCTTTTTACGATAGCCACTTTGTATGGGCCTATGGTCTAGTGCTATTTTGGTAACCAAAAAAAATTAACGACTTAGCTAAATGGCAAAATTTGTACTCTCTCTGCTCGTGGCATGAAATTAAGATTTTTTCTGATAAAAACTCTGAATTCTTAGGTTACTGTTTTATACTGGAAGTAATTTAATTTTATTTGAAATTATTTTCCAATGCTTTCGCTAAAATTTATGGCTATGATGTGGCTAAGCGTTGAACCTTTAAAATATGGCAGTTTTTAATACAATTTTTTTAGTACTTACTCCTTGGCATAATGGTAAGTACGTTCTACTGTCATTCTGCCGAAGATCTGGGCGGCTGAATGTTAACAGTGGCGGCTGTGTGGCACGTAGTCCAGTCCCACTGGAACCACATCTCGTGTAGGTCTACATGGTATAATTTGGTTTTTAAAAAATTAGTTATCATCGTTCTGCAGCGCTCGCCATTCACACTGACCGCCTCACCAACGTCGTTTTCGAAGAAGTGCGGACTAACGAAACCGCTGCCGCTCTGGCCCAAAATTCACACCAAACGGTAACTTTCTGATGATGCATTGTCATCTGGTGATTCTTGTGTGCGTTGGTGTCGTCTTATATACGGCATTTTGCTCGTTGACACGGCTATTCATCCAAAAATGCACCTTGTCGCCAAAGATCCTTTTGTGGACAAAATTGGGGTTCTCCGAAGCCCAGTCAGCGAACAAATGGCATTGGCGATGTTCTCGGCCGATCTTGCGTTCCATTGGGTTATGATATGAATGTTGGCTGATTGATTGCCGAACCGGTCTTCTCAATTGTGAAGAGTCTGCCGTAAAATGCTACGAACGCAACGTTTGCACTAACGAACGCACATTTTGATAACAAAGTTTCGTCATTTGGACGTGCTGTTTAATCGTGTAACTTGGCATGGTGATTTTGCATCAGTAATTTAATAATAAAGAATTGAATTGACAGATCGCCGCACAGGCCGCCAAAATACTCCCACGCCAATTTAAAAACAATTCAATTAAAATTAAAACAAAAATCTTGTTAAGTGAATTTTAGATTTTTCTTATTGTGCCAATGAAAATTTAAAATACCGACCTGCTTCTTAGAAATCGAACTTTAAAACAAATCGAAATTGTTTTCCAAAATACAAAAAAAAATGTATATAAATCTCTTATGGTGATATGACGCGATATACATACATTACATGCGTATACATGTGTATGTAGGTTCTATATTTGAAGCTATACATACATTCGTAAAATTAATCGAACTCGAGATTTTGATTACTTAAAGATTTTGAAGACTGAAGAAGTGGGTATCGCATTCTGTCTGTCTATGTGTTTATATGTTATTGTTTTTTTTTTTTTAAACTTGGTAGATCATTTTTTAATTTTTCTCCCGACCTCTCTTAACCTTCATTTCTTGAAATCAAAAATAACGGTAAAAATTTTTTTCGAAATTTTAGAAGATATTTTTATTTTCACAAAAACCATTCCACAGATTTTCTTAAAAAAAAATCATAAAATTTTATTTAGTAAAAGCTAGATAATGGTTAAAATTAAAAAAAATAACGGTTAGTAATTGTAACTCCCATAAAACTATTTTTTGGTTTTAGTTTTTCGATCTTCTCAAAACCGGTACAACGTATTTTGATCTTTTTCAAATTTATATTCAAATTTTCACAAAAATCATTTTTGGATTTAAAAAAAATATCAAAATATTTTTTCAAAAAATTCAATATTTCGAAAATTATATAATCTTTTTTACTTGCCACTATAAGGCAAGTTATGCATTCGAAAAAAAAATCGAACTCGAGATTTTGATCAAAGTTGACATTACGATGATAGCGAAGACTAGAAAAGTGGGCCTTGCAATTATGTCCGTCTGTCTGTCTGTTCGACTACAGCCTAATCTGTTCGACCGATTTTCTTTAAACTTGGTAGATATCGTTTTTAATTTTTCCCCCTACACGTTTTTTTTTTTTTTTTTGTTAAGACCAAAAATAACGGTACCTGAACGAATTTTTTTTTTTGAAATTTTATAAATATTTTTTTTTTCTCAAAAACTGTTCGACAGTTTTAAAAATAAAAACGCAATGATTTTCTCAAAAACGGTACCACCGATTTTGATATTTTTTTTGCTAAGGCTTCCCAAAAACTTAAATGGAAATGTTAATTCAAATTTTCAAACAATTTTTTCTTTTGGATTTTTAAAAATAATTTCAAATTTTTTTTTTCGAAAACTAGATACTTAAAAGTTTCTCAATATAATCTACAAGATTTGAAAAAAAAAAAATTTACCTAAAAATAAAGGCACCCACCTACAAATGTTAAAAAATGGTTTTCGATCATCGTATTTTTCTCGAAAATGCCGCCTAGAATTTTGATAATTTTTTTTCTTTAAATTAATCCTTACGATCCTTAAATCAATAAAAAAAATTGAAATTAAGATATTACAGCTTGTACTTACCATAGAACCATTTTTTTTCAAATTTTGAATTACTTATTATCGACATAACGGATTTTAATGATTTTATTATAGATATGCTTCTTAAAAGTTGAAAAAAAAATTGTTTTTCAACACTTTAAAAAAAATATTTTTTGAATTTTTGAAAAAAATAATCATTTTTTTTGTTTGGAAAATTCGATATCTCAAAAACGGCTCAATATTGTTTTTGGACAGTAATAAAAACTTAAAGTTGGCGTACCAATTTTTTTTCTTAAAAATGTTTTAAAAATTTTGTATATGAGCTTATTTTTTTTAAGAAACCACTACAAGGACTTATAATTTTATACTTATGAACAGTTTTCTCTTATAACATTTGTTTTTAAAATTCCTAGTCTATTACATAGGATCAAGTTCGTGCGACCCATTCGTGCATTTTATTTTTGACAGTTTACAGTGTCAATACTTTCAACATTATTAAGGTTTTTTTTAAGTTTATTTAAAGACAGAACTACCCCCACAAATGTAAAAACTGGTTTTCGAAAATCGTATTTTTTCGAAATCGGCATCTAGAATTTATATAAAAGGATTACGATTTATAATTAAAATAAAAATTTCTGAAATTAGGATATAACTAAGAATACTTACAATAGAACCATGTTTTTCGATTTTTGGCATCCCCATTTCGGTATAACGAATTAATATAAAATTTTCTATACAAAAACTTCTCAAAAATTAAAAAAGCATTGCATGTTAGTTAAAACTTATAAAACCTTTTTTTTTTTTTAATTTTTGGAAAAACAATAAAAAATATTTGTTTTTTTCTGCAAACTCGATATTTCAAAAACGGTTTAGTAACTTTTTTTTTGTTGAAATTTAATTTTTATTTGCATTGCAATAAAATCTCAAAACCGAAACGTACTAAAATTACGAGTAGTTGTTAAACATTTTCTACGCAAACAATTTTGTTAACGACTTAAGATCGTTGTACTTGCATAAATAAATATTCGCTTATGACATTCAGTTTTTAGCTCCAACTACTTTAAAAAAATTGTTTTAGTGTCTTAAGAACTAACGACAAGTTTAGAACATTTTTCACTAATGAAATTCATTTTTAAAAGTCTCTTAAATATAGGAACAAGTCCGTGCAATCCAGTTGTGCATTTTATATCATTGCATGATAAATCTCAAAAATCAAACGAAGTAGAAATTTTTTTTACAAAAATCCTAGCGGCTGTTTTCGACTAAAATAAGATTTTCAAAAACCGTTATTTGACATTTGTATGCTGGTCACAACTATTTTTGGATACAATAATAATATGTTTCCACATTTTTCTTATATACCAAAGCTTTATACCAAGTTTAAAAATATATATATTTTTTTTTGAAAATTCGGTACTTCAAAAGCAAATAAATAACTTTCTTGAAATGAAATTCTTATTTCCGCAATAATAGCCGTGTGTTATTATCGCCAATGGTCCATATAGGTCTTCCCTTTTTACACTACCTTACCATAGAAAGCCACCAAAACGCTAGGATTCGAACTAGTTTTTGAAATAGATCCAGATAAAGAGCAGGATCCCTAATTTTTTTGGTCTGTAGATAACAAAACTAACCTAAAAAAAAAGTCAACTGGCAGCTCTAGTCCTTTTTTGCAGTGCCGCCTTATATGCCTTTTGTTTTGCTGCATGTGCTTGCCGGCACTCATCGTCAAACCAGAGGTTTCGTTGTGGTGGTTGTGTACAACCCAGCACATCAGAGGCGGCATCTCTGATGGCTGCTTGGCAATGTTGCCACTGGTCCTTAATACTTGATGCTGGCGGCATAGGAATTCTTAAGAGGTTGTAAGAAACTCGATCGGAAAAGGTTATTGCGATCTCTTGCGGTTATAAACCTTCAAAGTCGAACTTCCTCGCAGTACTTCCTTGTCTTGGCTTGGGTTGGGATATCGGCAGAAAAACCTTGGCTACAAGGATGTAGTGGTCCGAGTCGATATTAATCCCTCGAAACGTGCTGTTTCATGGTTGATTGATCAGGAGATCGCCATGTCCCCTTGTGAATATCAAGATGTTTGAACTGCGTACTAGCCACAAGTATGTCTCGTCCCACAGTGAAGTCGATCAGATTGAATCCGTTATCGGAGGTGGTGTCGTGCCGGCTATATTTTCCAATTGTGTCACCAAAGATGTCTTCTCTTCCTAGCTTGGTGTTAAAATCTCCAAGGATATAACTAGGACACTGCTCGTATGTTTTGTCCAGGAGCTCGTAGAATATGTCTTTGGTGTCTTCATCTTTCTCCTCTGTTGGGGCATGTGCGCAAATCTGCCTAAAGTTGGTGAATTTGGCCTTGATGCGGATTGTCATGAGGCGCTCGTTCACACAGTTGAAACTTAACAGTTTTTGCCTGAGCCTACTTCCAACAACAAATCCGCATCCAAATAAACGCTGCTTTTGTTCTCGATAGCAGTTACCGTAGTAGTAGTAGATATCTCTTTTAATTTTCGTCTCTCCGGTCCGTTCCATCGCATATCTTGGATGGCGGTTATATCTGCTTTGTTGGAGTTTAGGGCTTCAGCTAATTGTTCGGCTGCACGAGGTCTATTAAGGGACCTTACATTCCACGTACAGGTCCGAAGTTCGTTATCCTTATTTCGTTTGCATGTATCGTCAACAGTGAATCCATCCGTGTCCGAGGCTTGTTTTTGCTTCGCAACTAAGGTGTGTTTTATGTGGCCGGGAAGTCACCTCGACGGCACAACCCCCAAACTAGAGCGCCAGGTTCTTAGTATGACTCCAAGAACGGGGAGCTGAATAAACCGCTCCTTACAGGCCTGAGCTCCGAATATGTCAGAGTAGGCCTGCAAGGGGGTTCACTAAGTAGTTCAGCCTCACTGGAACTGTAGACGCCACTGTTGATTCCATCTGGGGAATTCCTCCGCTGTCGCCTGGATGAAAGGAGAGATGCCTTAGTGGGAACACCTCTCCCCACTCTCTCGTTTTCTATCCCCAACAACCTTCCACTGAGGTTGTGACCCAATCTCCAGTTGAGGTGCTAGGCACCCAATGTTCGCCGTGAGTAGGTGAGATTAGGAGTCGATAGACAGATATTTAGAAATATTGAGTTTTGAAAAAAAATTGGAAAATTTGTTTAAAAATCCAAAATCATTTTTTTGAAAATTTGAATACACCTATTCAAACTTTAGCATACAAAAATTATCAAAATCGGTTTGACCGTTTTTTAGCAAATCAAAAACCTAGCTTTAACTAAATAAAATTTTGTTAATTTTCTTTTTTTGAAATCTGTCGAAAAGTTTTTGAGAAAAAAAAATATTTATAAAATTTCAAAAAAAAAAAATCATAAAGAAAGTACCGTTATTTTTGGTATTAAAAAAAAAGAGTGTGGAGATACAGATTTTAAAATGCTATCTGCTGCGAATGTATAATTTGCCTTTTACGATAGTCCCTATAAGTGGCAAGTAAAAATTAATTCTATGTTTCTCGTCATAAGAGCAAGTTCTTGCGAACCCGGTCTGGTTGTGCATTTATTTTTGCAGAAGATGGTAAAATATCGAATCCTTATTAAGACATATCTTAAGACTGCCTACGTCAGTATACGAGTATACATCTTGAATTGAAAGAAATGATTTGTAAATTAATTTTCCGCAGACCAAATCATCGATATTCATTCATGCCAAATGCTTTTATAGGTTGCAATATTTTAAGAATTGATTTCTGAATGAAGATATATTTATGGAATTAATACTTAACGAGTGCGATTACATTTTCATATCTGATACTAGGATAGGAATGGGTTGGGTACGAAATCCCGCATCACAAAATCCCGGATCACGGAATCCCGCCATTTCAATACTAAATTGACAGCACAGTATGGATTTTAATTTCTATAGCAATGGTGACTCGAATCAATGAGAAGCAACAAGAACGAAGTTTCCTACTATTGTACTGGAATATTCAATACGAAGTAGACCGCACTGATTTCGTTAATTTTTAACGAGCTCTGATTGGCTTAAAGCTGAAGACAAGTAAAAAAACAAAAAGTATAAAAGAAATGTTTATTTCGAAATTAATTCAATTCAGTTAAAATAAAAAAATACAAAATAAATGTCCAAAAAAGTTTTAAAAAAAATCATGTGATACATCACTCCCTACATCACGAATATGCAATTTTCAACTTGCTAAGATGCCTAGTTTAGCCAGAAACCACATTTGAAAATGTCAACTTTGGGGGGTCTAAGAAGCTCCGTTTGGCCGCAAATCGCGTTTAAAGATAAAAATTTGTTTTTCGTTTCATGCGGTACGTGGATTTAAAGGTGGCACTCCCTAGAGCACGAATACTTATGTAGTTTTTAATTCTTTAAGATGCTTGGTTTAGCCACAAATCACAATAAAAAAGGTGTCAACTTTGATAGGTCTACGGCACTTAGTTTGCCAGAAAATCGACTTTAGAGATATAAAAATTTGTTTTCTTCTTTTAATATATGATGTCAATAAATTGGTGTGCTTGCAGCTCCCAGCTCTGCGGGACTTAAGGATCTTAACTCCCTTTTTCGTTAACACACTCGCTAACGCGACTCCGTCGCTCTGATTAGGTTTTTTGATTAAAAGTACCTTGGATGGCATATTTTTGTCAAAAAATATTTTTGAAAAAAAAATGTCCAGAAAAAAATTTATGAAAAATCAAAATTTCTTCAAAAAAAATATTGAAAAAAGAATTGTTGAAAAAAAAAATTGTTGAAAAAAAAATTGTTGAAATATTTTCGACAAAAAGTCCAAAAATATTTTGGCCAAATGTTACATATAATATAGAAAAGACCAGCACTGATGTTTGGTCCGTAAAGCAAATTGTTGCGAGTGTTTATAAACGGTTTTTCAATTGGCGCGGATAGTTGTTTCGGTGGCATCTGACAAATCTGTTTGTTTACTATTCAGTTATTGATGGCAAGTTTTAAGTTGAACAACACATTCAAATGATAAAACCTTATTATCAACGTTATTATCAAAATGACTGTTCATTAGTGCCAACATTGCGCTGATTTTATGGTAGACGTGGTGGCCCTTCACAGTAGATTCTTCAACGGTCAGTTTAAGGATCGAAAGATCGTGAAAGTGTACAGCAGAACACGAGGCAGTCGATCTCTCCATGTAAACAAGAACTCGGTCTTTCGCAGACTTTAACTTGGCCTTACAACTCATAAGCATCTTTTACAACCATCTTTATGGTTATTGTCCTAAGCTATAAGAAGGTTAAATATTACTTATTAATCTTCTCAATGTTTATAAAAAAAAAGAAATATTTTTCTGCTCTTCTCTAAAGTTCAAATATATTCCCAAAAACTAATTTCATCTTCGGCCATTAAAACCTTGACAAACATTCATAATGATGACATTTATTTCAAAGCTATGCAGCATTGCTCGGTTTTAAACTTTCTGAAATCGCATTTTCTCCAAGACAAAGTTTGCGATTCAAACATTCACATAAGATTCATTAAGTTCACCCCCGAAAGAAGGTTTCTGGTCTCATATATCTCAGTAGCTCCTAATCATTGGCAACCTTCTCCGTTACTTTTGCCACATTCAACTCGTTTCTTATGAAATTTCTTTTATTTTTTTTTTAAATCGTTTGAATACTTAACTGGTGAATCGTTTCTTAAACGACTGCCATTCATCTCACCCCTTGATAGTTTGAAAAACCTTTAAACCTTCGCCATTTCTCTTCTCTATTTTTGGCAAAATGACAAAGCGCCATAGAAGGACCAAAAGACGATAGTATTTGATACAAATTTATGGCCCATAGCACGAGGAGTGTATGAATCATTAGAAAAAAAGAAGACCCTCTGTCGCTAACACATTATGCGATAAATTCATTCATTGAAATAGTTGCCTCTGTGAATAAATATGATTAAACCTCTGCCACACCATTTCGCTCCCGAAAAAGGACATTCGCTATACCTATGTATATGCACGCAGAAGATGATGGCAAAGTTCTTAAAGAAAACTCGTTTATATTCATTTTTTAATGTGCTGAACAAGGAAAACTGATTTATTTCAAGAGTGTGATTAGTTGAAAAATATTGAAGGCAAATGACCGGGCTAAAAGTTTGTCCGGCTTTTTGGCCGTATAGCTTCTTTGAATACTTAATTAGGCAAACGAAGCCGAGTCTGTAGGCATGGGACGGACAGACGGTGGTGGTGGGTGGTTGTCCTTAAGATGCAAAAGACAGTGATGACATAGGGTGGTGACTTTTTAAAAGACAGACATCCTTACAAACTAGATCCGATGACGAGAAGATATGTTCTAGTTAGAGAAAGAATTCATGCTGGCAAAGTTCGAGTTCGAAAACACAGTCATACTCGTCATAGTCATATAGATACCTACTATGCATATCATTCTGAGGAGTTTCAGCAGCACAAAGGGTATATAGACATTGACATGGAGACTTGCTAGAATCTTAGGAAATAAAGTTATTTAATTAGGATCAACGAGTTCAGCAGCATAAATTATTTAATAAAATCCGGACGACTTATTTATTGTTTTAATGAAGATGCAATTTGAGTTGATTTTTATTATCCTGTCCTATGCTAATAAAATAAATTAGTGGATCTCGAATATTCTTTGGAAATTATAATTATTATTGAGGGATTCTGTTGTGATGGGGGGGATACCAAAAGTGAGACATCAGTCCATGGTATGAGGTCATTCGGAAATATTGGTTTGACACTCTTTCACTTTTGAATTAAATTCTCAGAAAGTTTCCTAATTGGTCATGTTTTATTGAAGTTGGTAGGCTTTCATTTAGCTATCCATTGGCATTTTGGCCATACTTTGTTGGAATTTGACAGCATCTAGAGGTATATACGGAGTTTTTTAAAAGGAACGGTAAGATGTTGAAATTAATTTAGACGTCCGATTTTCGATGATTCTGACACATAGATCGAGCTAAATTTGCCAGGCAAAAAAAGAAAACCCCCAAAGAAAATTATTGTATTAGATTGACACGAAGCCCCACCGTCTTGTTAGAACAATATTTTGCTCAAATCCATATTATCCTATTTGGAGCAAGACAAATGTAATCATCAATGATGGCAATGTTATTGTCATTTTCTTCAAGGTACGTCAAGATACTCGTAGCTTCGCCAAAATAAAAATTCAGAAATCCAATAATACAGGAGTAAGAGGCTAGTTGGGGGCTGATGGAGTGCTGATATCTTGGTTTTAGTGTTGCTAATTTGACTTCAAGATTGCACCGCCACAAGTTCCGCAAACCTTTTTGAACAGGAATGAGAAAGTGTTAAATTTTTGAATTGATCTTTTTGGAGAGGATTTGGTCAGACCTTTAATTTTATAATTTTATGTGGTTGAAATTCACCGTACATAAGCGCATCATTCATACTGGTTTTATTTACCGAAGTCCAAGTATAGATAGTAAATCTACTTCCAATGAACTCGATGCGCCATATGATTCCATGCAGCGAACTGCTTCAAATTATTCGCACAGTGAAATCTTTGTTATGGGTGACTCCAGTACACAATTCTTCGTGGCTGCATCTTACTCTGGTCAGACAACAGCGTTGCCAGATGTCCCATTTACCCGGGACATGCCGGATTTTAGACATAAATTCATCTGTCCCGCCGCACAGTGCTTGCAAAAATCATAGCTTGTAAACAAATAAAGATATCGTGATAGTTTTTTTTTCAGCTTGAATCAAATTTCCAAGGCTATAAATTTTGTGAATTTTAAGAAAAAATATTCACACGGTGTTTCAGAATTTTCTGCTGAAATACGACTTTATGAAATGGACTTAATATTTTACTTCAAAAAATGTCAAAAGCAACTAATTGAATTAAAAACACGGTGTCAACATAACAAATTATTTCAATAATATATTTCAAGTTTAAAAGTGGAGAATAAATAAATTAATAAATAAAAAATAAAAACTAGATTTCTTAGAAACTTTCGTCAAAGTCCGTGTTTTGAGGTCTTTTTCGGTTCTAACATGCCTTAGCGAGGAAATAAGAGGATCCGACGAGGCTGCAAGCATGTTAAAAAGGTCTTCATTTTGCCGCATCCTTGAAACCTTACAGGTATTTTGGTACCTATATTTTTTGTAGTCTTTATTTTTGGATTCCTGAGCTTCTTCTGACTGTTCCCCGATTGGTAACGACTGATACTCGATTATACTTTGGCCATGAGCCAACATTTTATGAAGGGTAGGTGTAAGTTGCTTTTCGGGAAACTTTTCTTTCAATAAATTTGTTGTTTCCATTGCATAAACTCCAAACTTTGAACCGTCTACATTTTCTCTGCAGTTTAGAACGTTAAGTATGACTTGAAGCCTTCTTATCACCTCCATATTGACTCCAGTTATACGAGCTGTTACATCTGCTTCTGCAAAAAATCTTCTCGATCTCCATCGTTTGTGTTTCCAAATTCTTGTTTTGGTTTATCCACATCGAGTCCCATTTCCTCGAGAAATTTCCTTTGAATATCTTGCTTCCTTATTCTTTCTGCCTCCTTAGTTCCAATACTTTCATCAATATTTGCTCCATATTGTTTGAGTGTATTGTATATGCAAGTTTCAAAATGAATTCCATACATCTGATCCTGGTATGTGATGGAGATATTCCATATTCGTAATTATGCTCGTCATTTGTACACTGGTCTTCATTGTTGAAGTTTTTTGTGTTCTTTAGCAAATGGGACATGACCGTGTAGACTTTGTTTCAGTGATTTCATTTAATACTTTTCCGTCAATCATCGTTAAAAATAGTTCGTGGTTTACAACAATAGCTAAATCGTCATTAACCTTGTTTCAAAAGGTTGAAGATCAGCGATTTGGCTTTTGATGTCATTCACTGTGCTCCTTATAAGATCTGCAGTTTCCTTTGCATACTGTCATTCTGCTTCTGTATGCTTTTTATCGACCTGTACTTGACCTGTCATAAAAATGAACAAATTTTTACAAATCACTAAAACTACCTGATTTAACATAAACAAATATTACCTAGCCATACCCATGTCATAATTATAAATAATAAATTTGAGGTAGTCAAAGAATGATCGGAGCACCATAAAATATTTATTAGATGTAGTTAAGAATATATTTTTACATGTAAAAATAATATTTTTATGACCACTTGCATTTTTAAGGATATAATAAAAAAAGCCATAAATGAATAAAAATAATCTTTTTTAATAAAAATAGGCAAAATAGGCAAAAACTGGCAGCTGGCTTTCTTAGTAACTATTTCAGAAATAGTCAAAGATTAAATTTCCGTTGAGTTTAGACCAAGGACTCTTAAGGGATTTTTTATAACTCAACTCAAAGTCAAAAAATTGAGCCAAAAACAGTTTTTTGAAAATCTTAAAATTTTTCAATAAAACAAAAAAAAAAGTGGATCATAATTGTAATACAAATGGTCATTTTTACAAGCTCAAATAAAAAAAAATATAATTGTTAAACAAAGTTTTTAGATTTTAACGCCGAAACTTTTCATAAAACCTAAACTTTTCATAAAACAAATATTTTTTCTTTGATTTTAAAAATAAGAAAACTTTGACTGCCTGTATCATACGAATCCTTCGACCGATTTTAAAATTTCTTTCGGCTTTTGAAGCTCCCAATATTTCCTAATTCAGTAAATAAAATAGTTTTGAATTTTAAGCACACACGAAAATTGAATTTTGCAAGCACTTTTGCAAAAAGGCGCCACAGTGCGCCGGGGCAGCTTTTTTCCCGGGTTGGGATCAAACTCACAAAATAATGCCTAATGTACCCAAATATCTTTCATTGATAAGGAATAGTCGCTGCATTGTGATTTAATTTTAAGAAATTGCTTTTAAAATTTCAATCAAAAAAACCTAACTTAACGAAGAATATACTTCTGCAAACTGACATTTGTCATTAAAATTGACAAAAGAAACATATTTGCAAATGACAAAAAAGTCATTCAATTAGTAATTAATAAAAGCATTTATTTATTTTGATCTACTTGCGTAACACGCACACAGGAATGGTTGAGAGTTGTAAGTCACTAGGTCCTGGTTCACTCCGAGCTGTTGCACCACCAAATTTATTTTTTTACTCGCATATTATGATTTTGTATTTTGTCCCGGGCAATACGTTGAAATCGCGGGATTTTTCATTATTTTAGCCATTTTTCCCGCCGAGGTGTAAGAAAAATCTGGCAACCCTAGAAAATACCCGAAGAAAGGTATGCCGAGATTTTTGCTGATTTAAACAACCTAACTCAGCTCGTTGAGGAGTCTACTCGGATTTCTGACGTTGCAGGTCAATCCGCCAACATCCTAGATAATGTTTCTTACTTCCGACCCTGAGAGAAATACACTATAAGTGTATTATCACCTTTAGGCACATCACATCATTGTGCCATATCTGCAAATTTCTCGTGTCAATAAAAACCAAGTTAGCGAAAAAATACCTAAGGGAACCGTTCGGCAATACGAGCAAACAACTGTAATGGTCTCAATAATTTGTTGAAGAACTTTAACTGTTCACTATGCTTCCTCGATAGTGACGTGGACGCCAGTGTAGATATGATTGTAGATATGATTTCAATAGGAAAAATATTTCAAACCGAAAGAGGTTGTTAAGGTTACATCTTATCTTACTAAGGAAAACCGGAGTGAGTTCAAACAAGCCAGAAAGACCTGTAATGATCATATTCAACTATATCCAATACGTTTGCAAGGGCAAACAAATTATGTGCTCGGACAAGATTTCAGCACTTAATTAACTCCTGCATCACTAGATTTCTGAAATTCCGTTGTGGAGATGATATCTTGACGGACTTCTAAGAACGAACTGATCATACTTCCAGCAACCCAAAATCCACACCAAGCAGCCTGGTTGCCATGTTGATTTTCTTAGTGTAAAAAAAGGAAGTAAAACAAAACAAGCTCCGCCACTATTGGGAAACGGTTAAGAAAATTTCGTTTCAAATATCACCCGGAAATCCTAAAATAACACTTCCTGGGACAACAAATCAAATCTCAAAATATCTTATTTTTTTTTTGAGGTTGTACATTCTTCGGTGGATTCGATGGATACTCGTAACTTGACAGATAAAAAACTAACTGTCAAACTATATTTTGAAGTTTATAAGGTATATTTATTTGGAACTGTCACGAAAGAGAATTTAAGTGATTTGACAGTTTTCTGAGGCTCACATAAAATATCTTGTTTTATTTGTTCTCTTGGGTTTATTGAATTTGGAAAAGATAATGGAGAAGTTTAATAAAGTGGTTTGAGATCCATCAATTTATGCATCAGGTAAAGGGTAGTTTGATTTGCGACAAACTTGGTGCAGAATATTTGTATGTCATTCACTAAAGGATGTATTAAAATTTTTGTTTCTTAGAACTCATTTAAAACAGACAGCTTGATACCGATTAGGGTCATCTCAGATTTTCTCGAAAACGGTTACAACGATTTTGATTAAACTTGATATTCGTCCTTCGAAAAGAATTATAGACCGAAAATGCCGGCAGCCAACCGGAAAATCCATCAAACAGTGACCTTCTCTGGGATGCATGGCAATTTTGTGGATTTCGTCTAGATTATGATCGTCCCAAATTTGACAATTTTGCTTGTTGTCGAACCCATTTATCCAGTCCAGAAATGGGTCACTGGATATGATTTTTCGAACAAAATTTTGGTCAATTTCCAAAGGCTCGAGAGCCCATATTAATTCACCAAGTTTCGGTCCGGGAAAGGCTGAGTTGTTGTGTGCGGCTCGGAATTGCCTGCCTTGGATTCTCCTGCACACTCTTATGGACAGCAGCGATGTTGACGGATTGCTCAATGAAACGGTCAACTCCAATTTATCCACTGGCTTGCGAAAAGCTCTCTCGGAACGACGATTATGTCGACCGTAAAATAACTCTGGGTTAATTTGACAAGACAGACTCAAAAAATAAAGGCCAATTTGACAGATGTGACTTCAAAAATATGGCCGCAATTACCTGTCAGAACTTAAAAATTTTCTATTGAAAAATTCTTTATATACAAATCTGAACAATACAACCAGCGGCACATAAACGGAATGATCATTTTGAATTTCAATTTGAAAAGATGTGTTCGATTAAAAATTAGATGGCAGCATTCAATAGGTTCGTTTGTTCAGGTTTTCTTGACAACCTTCAGAGTTGTCAAAAAAATGGGGTTTTCGGTTTTTAAAAAACGCCCAAGGGCTGTCAATTGTTTTGTTGACAACTAAAAGCAAAAAAACAAATAATTCTGTGCTCTGATAAAACTTTAAAAACAAAAACAATTTTGCGTTGTTGCTGAATATTTCATCTGATGAGTACAACAAACATTTAAATGCAAACACAAGCAATAACATGCAACATGCGAATCGACAAACGACACAAAAGGAATAGATGAAATCTCATATGACTTTTGACAGTTTGTCGTTGCCTGAACTCTAAAACAGCAAAATACCTAGATTAACTTCAGGGTGAGTTCAGGGCGACCCCAGGTCTCAAAAAACACAGAATTTACTCACCAGGTTGACTTCAGGTTTTACAAAAACCGATTTAGGGCGACCCCAGGGCGACTTCAGGGCTGAAGGATCAAACCTAATGGCAGTTTCATTTAAGCGAAGTTACATTAGTGTTAAATGTTTATTTTCGAGTTGAAAATTGTTTCCATCATACGGAGGTTCAAAAATATTTTACCTCAACCAAACATAAAAATACTTCGCAAAAACCTCAACGTCTGGTTACCATTTCGTTCGTTTAGTGTGGTGTTTTGTCAAAATTAAAAAAAAAATAGCATCCAACTTTGGAAACATCTCACTCCAGATAACCAGGATTCGCCCGTTATCTGAATAAATTTATATAATTAAACTAACATTTCGCACTGTCTCAAAAACTCAAACAATGGTCTCTGGAAAATAAGAACAAGTTCTCCAACAAATAAACAACTCGCAATACCATGTTAAGGGATAAGCATAAACTTCATACATCTACCCGATGAAAACAGGTGAGCAAAACATCCACCACACAAAAAGTTCCGTTAAGGTTAGGGAATTTAATATCAAACATCCTCTACCGACCATCATCCTTCCAAAAATACATTCTCCTTTGGAATTTGTTTTTTCAAGTTTTTACTACAAACACAAAAATAACCATAAAACATTATACCAAGTTGAGAACAACACAATGAACGAAAGGTATACTATCCATATTATGAAGCAAACTAGGATAATATCTAGAGTTTCCTAGAAATTTCATGTAACCAAATGCATTTTATCATCAACTATATGCTCGAAATTCTTTTCGTAACAAAATCCTAATTCATTTCGCCAAGCAAGAACACGTGCCGTGTTTTGCTATGATGTTGCACAAACCTTTTCCTTTATAGAACTTACCTCATCTAAGTGCAACAACTGGTATTAAAGCTATGCTAAGAAGCTTCCAACACCACTTTATACCAACAGGGTACATATTTATGCGAAGTACTCGTATACTATCATCTCTAGCTAACCTAAGAAAGGACCAAAGTGACGTTGACAGATTAAGTACATCAGTGCATTGGACAATTTATTTTTCACACTCAGTCTGATGCTGTAAAAACTTGTTCTTCTTCTTCTACTTCTTGTTCATCTTCTTAGTGTTATGACATTTAAAGGAGTTGAGCACCTGTATACGCTAAAAGGACGAAGAATGCAATGAGATTGGTAGGTATAGGAATAGGATAAGGAATAAAGTGTTGTTAAGCTGGACAGACCTTCTCGTTTTGACCATGTCGTTTTTTGGAAAGTTGTTTTAATTTTACTTTATTTTCCATCTTACAAAGCTGATGACAGAACTTTGGTTCATAAAGATGTAACAAACTCAAATTGTCAATAAATAAATTCTTAACTTTCTTAGCAACTTTCAGCAAATGGTTCCTGATGGTTGACATTGACATAATTCTCTTTGTGTGTTAGGAAACATCCAGTCAACCATCTTGTCTATCTGCTAAATTGATCAACTTCCAGTTTCATCAGTGACGTTATACACTCTCTCGCTCTCTATATTTAGTCCCAATAACTTTGGTGAGTAACAAAGAGCTAGAAGGTTCCATGGAATAATTCCTTGACTTGAATGACTTTGAATTGGTTCAAAAAACAAAACGGCCGATATGTTTCCAGCAATAATACCAAATTGAAATATCAGTATTCCTTTCTCGTTCATTCGCAAACGTCAAAATCTTCACTTTGTTGAGACTGACATTTTGTTGACATTTGTTTGTGTATTTTTGAAGAAAACAATGACATCATCGGGGGAATCATTTCAAAAACTTTATTTTTATACTTTATAAAGTAAATGGGTCTACAAAAGTCAAAGACTTTTTCACATAGGAAACAAATGAACAAAGACATTTTGACATATTCTTTTCATTTTACACGAAAAAAAAAATCGTAAAAAAATGTTTGTTGTCGCTTGGTTGAACACACATCACGAGAAGTGTTAAAAAGAACGTGAACAAACTCAAATCCGTGACCGTAACAAATTTATTGACTCCCCCTAGTTCTTAGCATTTTCTTCTATCTAAAAAGTTTTCTCGTGTGAAATGGGTAAAACACAATGAGCACAAACTGCCTTTTATTAGCGCTTTGCAGTTTGGGATATCCACTGTCAGTTCCAACAAAGTAATTGCTGTTACTTTTGAAGTTGACCGATTCGGATAACTTCGGATAATTAAAAAGCACTTAAGATGCCAAAATTTCATTCATAGTGACACGAGTATTTTGTAGTCCAGTGGGCAGAGACGTGTTAATTTTCAAAAATTTTAAAGAAAAGTGAATATTTCAAATATTATAAGTAACATTTTTAAGTAACCTACCGGGAAAATGGTTGTCTGTATGACCGAGCTAAGACAAACATTTGAATTTCTGCTCTAGGTAAGAAGGTAGAAATGGCCACCACTGGCAGTCTAGCCCTGTGGCCCAATTAGTGCTGAAGTGTGCCATTTCGATACCAACACTCGTATGAATCTGTGGGTGGAATTGATATGGGAAATTGTGGACATTGTCACGGAGACATCCAGTTTGGATTAAGTTCAAAAATATGGATCACATACAAATTAGCTGCACTAGATTTGATGCAGATCGTTCCACCCCTTAAGGCTCTAGCTCTATATACAAGTACAGTGGATATTCAGACGCACAAACGCATCTGTGTTTCTCAATCAACGCAGAGTTAAAACCTCAAATTTTATTTTACACAAAAGCCTAGTATAACTTAGAACTTAGAAAGTTCCTTCAAATTGTTTCGTCAAAAATAAAAACTGTCACTTTTCCATGAATTTAAATTAAACTTCAACATCTGGTCACACTAGATAAGATACCTTTCTCTTAAATAATGTGAAGCTTAAAAAACTTTTAAATTACGTAAGAGGATACGATGCATTGGAGATAGTGCATCTTTCTGCTGCACTGCAAATCACCGACAAGGATAATGACACTTTTGAAGGCTGTCGCCGGATGCATTGCTTTAATAAAACAAAACAACAACAAAAAAACGAAGGAACAAGTAATTTATTGGCTAAAGACTGATGTGTCATGCTAAGTTTTCATCATATTCCCTACGAATAATATCACAAGGATAAAGTTAACTTTAGGTTTTATTACCTGTAACAACATATTTTATATAAAGTAAAATGTTTGCTTCAGCAAGAGTTTCCTTGCAGGAAGAATTAAAGATTTATGTATCTCGTTCGTGTTCAGATCGAGGAAAGATGTACGAAAATTTAGGCTGGTTGGGGTTAAACAAGTTTTGCAGAATTACATATTTAGTTTCTGCTTTTGGTGTTGAAATTCAAATGGTAACATATTTACAAGACATTGAAACTGAACTTAACGACATTAAAGATTGTTGTGTCCTGGGCATATTGGTTGTACTCGTACAAGAAAGTCCTTATAAAATATTGACTTCATCTCTCTGAGATTATTGGTTACTACTCGTATGTACTTGACTTTTTGGATTGAGTTTTTGAGGATATTTATAATTTATGTGACGTTTCTTTTGTATTGCGTAAAACAAAAAACAAAAATATAACTGATCATGAAGGGTGGGCCAAATATAAGTTTCTTTTTAAAAAATGCAATAAAATTTACAAAATTAAATTTTTTTCAAGTACTATGGCTTTATTAGTAAGAGCAAATATTCCTATTAATAATGGAACACAACGTCGTTTATGTGGCTGCCTAAGGTGACTTCGCAGTAGAGCATTCTGTCACTCCAATTTTCTAAGACCTTCAAGATGGTTTCTTGCTGTAGCTCACAAACTGCTTGCATGGTATTGGCCTTAGGTGCTTGAATTGTTTCCGGATTGTTGGCATAACATCGGTCCTTCACGGTTGTCCACAAAAAAAGTCAAAAGTGTTCATATCGCAGCTCGAAGGTTTGGGAATTTGGTGCGTAAAATATCGATTGTGGCACGATCTGTGTGGAATGACGCGCCATCCTGCATGAACCAGTCCAAATTAATATCTCTAATTTTAGTAAACAAAAATTCGGTTAACATGACTGTAACGCCCACCGTTGACAGAAATGTTGTCAGATTTTCGAAGAAAAACGGGCAAATTATGCCACCACTCCACAATCGCTGTCGTGCGCTTTCATTTGGCTGAGTCAATTGAACCTTGTAAGCGAATAATCCGAGATCTTTAGGCAGAATTCTGCTCAGGCTAAAGCGTGAAATGTTGAGCTGTTGAGATCGGTGGCAAGTTCATGCTCGTGAAATGAGTCTTACTCTCTCGACTACAGCAGCTACGTTCTCGTCTGTGCGCATATTACGACGACGGGGACCATGAGGGTTGTTCACTAGCATACCAGTGTCACGAACTTTTTGCACAAACTTGCGTATATCAGGCGCGGTGGGTGCTTCATTTCAGCCAAAACTTCTTTCAAAAAAACGCACTGTTTGGGCTACACAGCAATCACTTTGGAAATAAGTTTACAATATTTCCCAACTTTGTTCAAGTGTAAATCGACTCATTTCGCTCCGCGGAGATATAATACTGACATTCTCTCAAGATTTCGAGCGGGAAACAGCTGTTTTGATTCAAAAAGAAACCACTAGATGGCCTACCGTGAAGGCCCATCTCTTTGCTTTCTACGTTTTCCAAAAATTTGATAGCACGAATGCTATTGTTTTTAGAAAAAAAAGTAAATTATTTTTCCAATGATCAATTTACATTCAGATCAGGTAGAACGGTTAAGCATGCAATCCCTAAAGGTCCCCCAAGGTTCAGTGCTAGGTCAATTTTTATTCTTAACTTACATTAATCCACTATTACACTAAAGATTTTCTGGTAATCGTATAGCCTCTCCTCTCTTTTTAATGCATCTTAAGAGACTGCTTGGCATTATATAAATTAATATCTACTGAACAAACCGAAGTTATGTTGTTTGAACTGACAGGAAATTTTCCTGAAAATATTGATTTTGGTCTTACGTCTATGTGTATGTTTTGAGTATCCTGAAGTCCAAATCCATCGCAATACAAACTGGAAGATTCATGTACAATCTATAAAAACTGACCTTTCGGCTACAACGAAATATTAACAATGAATAACTGGGTACTTGTTCATTCTAAGTTGCAATACGGTTAAGTGAGTTGGGGAGGTGTTTACATGAACACCTTTGAACCCCTTTTGTTTTCCTAAAAGCAATATAATTAGTATAATCTATAACAAAAATAAACTTTCGAAAAATTGACCTCTTTTCCGTGACTTGCAAATTCTACCACTTAGGTGTCTACATGTTTTTAAAGTTCTGAAAGAGTGCTATAAACAAAGTGGTAATATTCTAACGAGAAATCTCACAGTTTATAACTTGCTGGTAAATAGTTGATTGTTGAATTTTCAATCGCATACAAACCGCACTTTATGAGTTTTTATTTGAATATATCAGCTGTTATTTTTAATAATCTTCCAATTGACATTAGAACTACTCTTAACTTTTCCTTAACCTTAAATAAAATCAAAGACTGGATTTTCACTACGGTTTAAGGTCCTTACTGAGCAATCTGTAAAGTAAATTCTTAAGAATGCAAACGAATTATTTAGATACTCGTAATGAATTTAATTTCTAAATTTATTTCCATTAAAAAATAAAGAATAAAATAATAATGTAAAAAACGTAATTACTATTCACAAGGCCACCTGATAGTACCCCACACGGCAATTATTCTTTTTTCATTATAATTTTAAAGCATTAAGTGGATGTAAATAAAATTATTTAAAATTTTAAATCTTAATCTTAAAACGAACAAAGCATATATTTGAGGTATGTGAGTTTTTATTTATAATTGGCTTTACTCTTACTTAAAAATTGGAAACAAAATAATAATTAAAGTAATGCATGCAATACTAGTGTCGATGTTCCCCAAGGTTCGGCTTTGAGTATCTTGCTTTTTTTTTAATTTTCATTAATTCTATTTTAAGACAGAATTTCAAAGGCAAAATAAAAGCGTTTGCTGATAAATCTCTCACATGCCAATAAATAAGTTGATTCTTATATTTTTTACAATACTTTTGAGTGTCCAAAATTCAAACTAAATGACTATGATAGTTCGGTTTTTAATGAGGCATATTTGTTACACAGCTTTCAAGAGGGCGGGTCAATAACTCCGTGACTTTTGGAATAAAACACAGATTTTTTGATAAAAAAATAATTTTATTTTTCAACGTAGTCTCCCTTGAGCTCTATACACTTTGTCCAACGCTTCTCCAATTTTTTTATCCCTTCCAAAAAAAAATGATTTGTCGAGGTCCTCAAAATAGGCCTTTGTTTGCGAGATGACTTCATCATTGGAGTCAAATCTTTTTCCACCAAGCCATTTCTTCAGGTTTGGGAACAAGAAGTAGTCGCTCGGAGCCAAATCTGGAGAATAGGGTCGATGAGGGAGCAATTCATAGCCCAATTCATGGATTTTTGCCATGGCATCTGCACATGTGTGCACCCTTGCATTGTCTTGGTGGAAAAGAACTTTTTTCTTGGCCAAATGAGGTCGGTTTTTTTTTTCAAATCGTCATTGAATCGGTCCAATAAGTTGGCATAATATTCCCCATTTATTGTTCTTCCCTTTTGAAGGTAGTCAATGTGGATTATCCCGCGTACATCCCAAAAAACAGTCGCCATAACTTTATTGGCTGACAAACCCACCTTGGCCTTCTTTGGCGCCGATTCACCCTTAGAAACCCACTGTTTTGACTGTTGTTTGGTCTCTGGTGTGTTGTGGTGGATCCATGTTTCGTCCACGGTTACAAAACGGCGCAAAAACTCCTCCATATTGCGATTAAACAACGCCAAACCTTCCTGTGAAGTTGTTACACGATTGCGTTTGTGGTCGACTGTGAGCAAACGCGGCACCCATCTTGCGGAAAGCTTTCTCATGCCAGTGATCATTCAAAATTGAAACCACTGAGCCATGCGAGATCCCTACGGCTTCCACAATCTCTCGCACTTTCAATCTTCGCTCGTCCAGCACCATATCATGAATTTTTTCGATTGTTTCGGGTGTAGAGACCTCAACTGGGCGTCCAGGACGTTCGGCATCTTCAGTGCTTGTACGGCCACAAAGAAATTCAGTAAACCACTTTTTTACCATTGAAATCGATGGTGCAGAGTCCCCATAGTATTTATTAAGTTTAGCCTTGGTCTCGGAAATGGTTTTTTTCGCAAGAAATAATGCTTAATAAGCACACGAAATTCACATTTTTCCATTTTCTCATCAAATTAGTGAATAGTCTGATAAAAATAGCTGTCAAACACAAACTAACTGACGCAGCAAGTTTAAATTTTGACAGGAGTCAACTGACAGATGCCTGTTGACAGGAGCAGTGTTGCTGTTTCAGTAAAGAGGTCAGAAATTCAAAAAGTCACAGACTTATTGGCCCTCGTAAATTTTGTTAGTTTCGTACTTAGAGGTGTTCACTTAGGACGAGTACACTGATACAAATACAAATATAATCACATTCTTTAAGTAGATGTGCAATATTTTAAAAATTCTTCTTTTTTTTGTAATATGTGCACTCAAATGAACTTCACAGTGCGAACATTAGGAAAACAGGGAAGGTTGCACATTAGTTTTAAATTTCTGAAAATATATATCAAGTAGAGCATTCCACAGTCGTGTAGTGCTGCTTAAAAAAGAATCTCTGTACTTCACAATACGTAAAATACGTCCGAAGTAGGGACCAAGGGTAATCTGATGAGAATGCCTTAAAGAGCGAGTACAACGGTTAAAATTACTTAACGGGAGGTATGCTTGGCGATTTTAATTTAGGTGATATCGACTGGCAATATATGGAAGATGATCATGTTTTAATACCTTTTAATGTAATTAAAGACGTAGAAATGTTGGTTGTCGACTCATTATCCGCTATGGATCTTTTTCAAATAAATAATGTAAAAAACAGTATAGGAAGAATATTAGACTTAGTGTTTATAAACAATGAATTAAAACACTCTTTAGTTATGTCTGATTTTCCTTTATTAAATAATTCCATTCATCATAAGGCTTTATGTTTATCTTTTGAGTTTTATGATTATGCAAGTTCTTCATTAAAAAATCAGTATTTTTATAATTTCGCAAGGGCAGATTTCACTGAACTTAATAATTTTTACACGAATGTAAATTGGTATGATCTTATATACGGCAAGTCATTACAAGATATGTTTACTCAATTTAAACAAATATTGTTTGAAGGTATAGAGCGTTTTGTTCCTACCTCAAAAAGAAAAAAAACTTTTAAGCTTCCATGGTTCAACCCTAGGATAAAGAATCTTGAAAATGCTAAAAATAAGGCATTTAAGCGCTTTAAATTGACAAAGTTGCCTGCAGATCGGGAAAAGTTTTTCCAATTAAGAAAAGAGTTTGAATTTCTTAACAAGTTTTTATATAGACATTATTTGGTTAACACTGAAGCCAACATTAAAAATAATTCGAAATCCTTTTGGGTATTTATCAACTCTAAAAGAAAAGGTTCATGTTTTCCTCAATGTATGGAGTATGAAAACAATAAATCTAGCGATATTCAATCATCTTGTGATCTCTTTGCGCGTTATTTTCAAACGTCCTATAATTCTGATATAGTTGACAATATTGATGATTTATACCCAGACACTGTTCCTTTACTTAATTTTTCGTTAGCTAAATTAACAGAAGATGAAGTTTTAAAAAGTTTAAATGAAATAGATATTGCAAAAAGGGGTGGTTTCGATTCAATCCCACCTATTCTTTTATCAAAATGTTCTCTTTCCCTTTGTGGTGTTTTGACCAGTATCTTCAATAAATCTCTCTCAACTGGCATTTTTCTAGAGGAATGGAAGATATCCTTCATAGAACCCGTATATAAAAATGGTCTTAAGCATTTTGTAAGCAATTATAGACCCATCTCAAAGCTATCTGCGATTCCAAAACTATTTGAAAAAATAGTAACCCATAATCTTTATTATTCAGTTAAGGAGTTCTTATCCCCTTACCAACATGGCTTTGTAAAAGGAAAATCAACCTGTACAAATTTAAGCCTCTTTACAAATTTCTGTGTAAATACCATAGAAAAGGGTAAACAAGTTGATGTCCTATATACCGATTTTATTAAGGCATTTGACCGAGTTCATCATGGTCTTCTCTTGCAAAAACTAAAAAGTTTGGGTCTAAACATTGATTTTCTAAATTGGTTAAATTCCTATCTAACAAACAGAAAACAATTTGTTAAAATAGATGAATGCACCTCAATACATATTGATGTCATATCGGGTCTTCCTCAAGGAAGTCACTTGGGCCCTCTCCTTTTTCTATTATTTATTAATGATTTACCATCGGTATTGAAGTACTGCAAGTGCTTAATGTATGCCGACGATGTTAAAATTTTTCTTGCTACATCTTCGCCTGCGGATTGTGCACGACTGCAACTAGATATTAACAATTTTCTTGGATGGTGTAGTTACAATCACCTTAAACTGAATTTTTCTAAGTGTAAAATATTTAGCGCAACGAGATCACCATCTCTCATTATTAATAATTATCATTTTCGTAATGTTAATCTGTTAAGAGTAAACATTATCAAGGATCTTGGAGTGCATTTTGATCAGAAGTTTGATTTTCGATCGCATGTTGACTATGTGGTCTCAAAAGGTAATTCCATGCTAGGTTTTTTAAAACGGAATTCAAATGATTTTAAAGATCCGTATACATTGAAGAACTTATTTATGGCTTTAGTGTTACCAAATCTTGAGTACTGCTGTGTTGTTTGGTATCCTTTCTACGAGAATAATATAATAAGAATTGAAAGAATACAAAAAAGATTTACCAGGTATGCGTTGAGAAAACTAAATTGGAATGGAGTACTTCCCGAATATAAAGCAAGATGTTCCCTTGTTGATTTAAAAACGCTGCAATGTCGCAGGCAAGTTCAGTGTATTTTATTTGTTAAAGATGTTTTCGATAATCGTATATCCTGTTCTGATTTGCTGTCATTAATGCCTTTATATGCCCCAACACGGGTTCTTCGAAATAGAGACGAACTTTTTTATAGTGCTCCTCATAGAACTAACTATGGGTTGAATGAACCAATTACGCGCTCTCTTAGACTTTTCAATATGATTTGCAATGAAATTGATCTTGATATAAAAAGAGATTTATTTAAAAAGATATGCTTTCAATTATGTATGTAGTTATGTTATTGATACTTGTAAATATACCTTAAATTTAAGATTTATTATTTATATGTAAATGTGTACTTGTATAATGTAAGTTAGTTAATTATTTTAATTTTTGTAATCAGCAGATCTTTGATCCATTGATGAAATAAATAAATAAATAAATAAATAAATAAATAAACTTGCTATTTCTCTAGAACAAAGTCAATAGAAAAAGCGATAAAATAATGAGAGACATGAAATATTGCGGCGGGGGATGCAAATGTTTCGAACGAATAAATGCTTTATTGATTACAGATCAGAAGAATTGAAACAATTTTTGAAATGTCGAAAGAAACCTTAAGGCTTCGGCCATGCACTGAGCGACGACCGACGACGTCGCGCTGTCGCTTAAAACAATCACCAGTCGCTCAGGCTTTAAGTGGCCACCTCCATACACTTTAATGTGTTTTATTTTTTTGCGTCGCTCAATCGCTCAGTCGCTCGTCGCGTAATGTCATCAGCAAAACAATGTTATGGATTAGTAGTTTCAGACAAAAGATCATAGATGAATATAAGAAAAGGAGTCAGAGACAGAACGGAACCTTGTCGTACACCAGTATTGGTTTTATGAATTTCAGACTTGCAACTTGTGTTGAGCAGGGGAGAGTAACAAAATCCCGCCGAAAATAAAAATAAAAATCCCATCTACAGATATTTTTGGAAATATTTGGCGGAATTTTCAATACTATTTTAGTACTATTAATAAAATATTTTATTTTGAATTATTTTTCAACAAATGGAAAGTATTTAAGGAACTTTTGGATCGGGAAAAATTCAGTTCTTGTTAGAATTCCGAGGAGGTAAGACCTCCTCTGTCTTTAGAGAGATAAGATGATTTTCAATGGTTTTGCCAATTATTTTTGGACATTTGACCAAAATATTTTTGAATTTTTTTTTCCAACAATTTTTTTTTTGAAGAAATTTTGATTTTGCATATATTTTTTTTTTTGGACATTTTTTTTTTCAAAAACATTTTTTGACAAAAAATTTGCCACCCAAGGTACTTTTAATCAAAAAAACTTTTTACATTGGTGCCTGCCAGGCGACTTAACATACCCTAAGCGGAACGACGGAGTCGCGTGAGCGTGTGTGTCCCCGAAAAAGGGAGTTAAAATCCGCGGAGTTGTCCACCCAAAGTATTGTTTGTTTATAAAACGAAAAACAAATTTTTATCTTTAAACGCGATTTGCGGCTAAACGGAGCTTCATAGACCCCCCAAAGTTGACATTTTCAAACGTGATTTTTGGCTAAACTAGGCATCTTAGCGAGTTAAAAATTGCATATTCGTGATGTAGGTAGTGATGTATCACATGCTTTATTTTTAACTTTTTTGGACATTTTTTTGTAATTTTGATTTTTTTTTGTTTTTTTTTTTTGGCTCAAGACACTTTCAAGATTTCATACTTATACTTTTTTTGGACTTATCATCAGCTTTAAGCCAATCAGAGCTCGTTAACAATTAACGAAATCAGAGAGGTCTTCTTCGTATTGAATATTCCAGTACATTAGTAAGAAACTTCGTTCTCGTTGCTTCTTATTGATTCGAGCCATCATTACTGTGGAAATGAAAATCCATACTGTGCTGTCAACTTAGTATTGAAACGGCGAGATTTCGTGATTCGGGATTTTGTGATGCGGGATTTTGTACCCAACCCGTTGAGCAGTCTGAAAGGTTGTTTCTAATCCAACGAAGAAGATATCAATACCAAATGCATGCATTTTTAATAAGGGAGCTTGATGCCAAACTCTATCAAATGTTTGTCAAATATCAAGATCAATAATATTACTTTCTACAAAATGATGTAAAGACTGTTTCGACTGCTCGGTGAAATATTTGATCATTAAGAACTTTTCGTTTTTCAAGATATCTCGTAAGCTGATAATCAGAGTTTCCATAACCTTAGAAAAAAGGGACATAAGTACAATTGGACGATAGATTTAGGGGAAAGAAGATTCGACATTTTTTAGTCTCTGGCTAGATTTGTTTTCCATACAAACAGACCAATAAAGTAGGACGGATGGTAAAGCTTACGCAATGGTTTTTCCAACATTGAAGAAAACCTCTTCAGATAAATGAGATGGTTACTATTAGAAATTTTTGGATGAGTGTCTGTGGTAATAAGCAAAATTGTCGTATATGGGATGGCACTAATCCACACGATGTTCATTAGTTACCGTTTGGAGTGGATGTTGGGCTAGCGGCGTCATTAGCCCGAGCTTTTCGAAAACGAGTTTGCTGAGGCAATCACCGTCAAAAGCAACCACTACAGAACGATGATAATCCAGTTCTTATGGTCTAAATTAAACCATATGGTCCTAGATGACGTACCAGCAGGACGGAGCTACGTGCCACACTTGCACTTTTAGGAAGCTTTTGTTTCTCTCGAAAATCGTCCTATCTCACCTGTCTGTCATTATTGCATCACATTTTCTATCAACAGTTCTTTATTTTCTCAGGATTAAAAAGTACAATATATTTTTTTAACAATAGCATGGCTTAAAAATCCGTCTGCTCTAATAAAAACTCAGTTGCATCCCTCTTGGTAATAATGCTCTATCTACATATTAATGCTCATTTGTTTACCTTTAAACCTAACTCCGGCCATACTGTCCAATAAAGATGCTCTTTTTTTTTGCCGTACAACACGAATGTGGAATACTTTAGTTTTCTCTATTCCAACACGTCCTTCAAGATCAATGTCAAAAGTTAATTATCCAATCACAAATACCAAATATCCGTCAAATTTCGTTTCTGGTTTGATTGTTCTTGATGAAATCTAACTTTTCGTCACATGTTATGCGAAATGCCCTATTTATCAATTTCAAGTTGCTTGAGCTCTTAGAAAAAGTACGTACGAAACAGTTGGGGAATCTATTTATTTTATACTACGTAAGACTCTAGAGAGCATTACGGCTTAGACCAAATTTATAACTTCAAAATGTTGCCCTATTTATTGCAAAATTGAAGTGTCCTCAAACCTTCAAAGTTACCCCACAAAACTAATAGTTTATAATTTATTGTTGAAGAACTAGGGTAAGCTCAGTTTTCTCCAAAACACAAAAATACAACCAAAATTATATCGAAACATTCAAGAGTACAATATTTGTCATCTGTTACATGACTAAATTAATTACTCCCTTTTTCGTTTATTTCAGGTCAAATGTCCAGAATGCCGTGCAGAACACCGTATACCATACCAGGGCGTACAGGCGTTTCCCACAAATGTCACCTTGCAACGCTTTCTGGAGTTGCATATCGAAATCACTGGAGAGCTGCCGGATCCAACATCTGGTAATTATATTGTTTTATTGAAATTAATTGCATTCCTCCCCCACACCCTCCTTTCGACAGCTTATATCTTTTTGTTAGCACCGGCGTTCAGAGTCCCCCTGCCTCCATACCATCCATCAGGATAATATGTAGCATAATAGGAGCTATATGTTTTACGTACACCTACACGTCTTTGTAAGCCAGGAAGGACAAATTGTGTGTAAACTTTTGGTATAGTGACCTCTGGTGAAGGAAGTTTTCTTTCGTCCTTCCGTCCATGTCGTTGTCGTTGTCGTCGGCATCGGCGTCATAGCTGTCGTTTGCTGGCATCCTCTGAAATGCCATTGTGGCATTTCCAGAATCCGGAGTCTAATTAAATTTGCTTTATCAATATAATAAAATGAGAGAGAATGTATTGGGTTGGGCATAGACCCCATCTCCATCTATTCTATTGCCAGGACTCATCCATATGGTGTGTTGGCCTTGAATATCTTCCGGGCAATGTAGCAAATTAT
Organism: Philhelius festivus; assembly: GCA_963931855.1. NCBI lineage: Eukaryota > Metazoa > Arthropoda > Insecta > Diptera > Syrphidae > Philhelius > Philhelius festivus. The sequence continues at coordinate 191,621,987 of OZ007554.1, forward strand.
GTTGCTGACTCGGCCTTGGGCTGAAACTTTCTACAATAATGTGCCCGGATGCATTCTACCATAAATGATTGAGTAATGAACAACACGGAATTCAATCAAATCGGGATAAAGGACTTAGGGACACTCTACCATCAGTGTGCGTCGTAATCGATGCGGGTGGGCGCAAGTATCTTTTTATACATATTTTTGTTTATTTGTATCTTTTTCTCTTTGCCTGGATTTACTTGTTTTTTCCGACGCTTGATTTGGATTCCCAAATTGCTGTTAAGACTGTTGAGGAATCGAAGCAGCGGATACGATTAGACAGACTTTGATTAATTGTTTTGTTGTATATTATAAAACACTATACCCATTATATGTTGCTCATAGCTATACTCAGGGTAGGGATAGATAGAATGGCGCTGAAAGCATCTCGCACACAATAAAATCGATTAATCATTGAATTCGTTAATGAATCGCAAAGGGGCTGTTGCTGCATATGGTTTGATTTATTTCAAAAGGCTCTTCCATTCCATCTCACGGATGCGATGTTTGTGGATGTAATTAGGTTGAGATGAGGAAAGCAATAATTGCCAATAGATGTATTTTATTGGTAGCGCAATAATGCAAGTTCACAAGTTAGATGCTCTTGGCTTTATTTGTAAATGCATTTTAACAATGAGTGAAGTAATGTGCTTTGGACCTTTCAATGTTTGTAAATGCGAAAACGTTATTTATAAAAATTACTCGTAGTTAAGGTTGATTTTAGTCCAGAAAAATTAGACCAAAAATGACAAAACTCCGAAAAAATTTCGAAAAAGTCTGAGAGCTTTATTTGTATTAATTCAGTGTTTCTTTAAGAGTACACTTTTATTGGAGGCTAAAGATTTTCTTGGAGGGTGAAATTCAGTTATTTTAAAATTCCTCGAAAACTATCAGTTGATATTTTTTTTAAACGTGTGAAGATAAGGATTAAAGCTTATAAAGTTCTACACAAGAAAATTATAATACTTTTTTTTCGTAGAAAAGGGTTTTCCATTAAGAGTTAATTATCTTCAAATTTGATTAACACGCACTTTGAGATATCATTGAAATTTTTTAGAATTCAATTTAAAAGAACCATGTTTGCGATTATATATGTTATATATTATCTGTCAAATATCCATCGTAGCTTAGCTGGGTAGCACGCACGCGAAACGTCTAATTTTCCATAAATCTGGCTCATTAATAAGACTGACCAATGGCATTAATTATGTTGGTTTTAAGAGCTGCGGTAGTTTGTGGCTTATTCGCATAGACCTGTGACTTCAGGGAACCCGACAAGTAGAAGTCTAACTAGGTTAAATCGCGGTAGCCAATTCACATTACCTCCGTGTGAGGTAACCATGTTCGGACATCGATCGTGTGAACATGTCCATTGTGACACGAGCTGTGTGGGACGTAGAGCAGTCTTGTTGAAACCTCATTTCGGTGGTGTCCAAATCATACAATTTGGACCAACAAAAATTGGTTATCATCGACAAAAGCACTCCCGTTGATTGTGATGGCCGGGACAAGGTCGTTTTCATCTCAGCCTTAAATCCACACCAAACAGTGACTTTCGCTGGATACATTGCAATTAAGTGGATCTCGTGTGGATTGTGATCGTCCCAAACTCGAAAATTTTGCTTGTTGACAAACCCATCTGAATGAATGGGCCTCATCGCCGTATATGATTTTTTAACCGAAATTGGGGTCAATTTCCAACTGCTCGAGAGTGCCTAGTTAGCAAACACACGCCGTGTTCTATGGCTATTAAATCTGAGCTCCTGGGTCAGTTGCAGTTTGTACGGGTATAGTCCTGAGTCATGACGCAAAATTCACCAAGTTGTGGTTTGCGAAAGGCTCAGTTATTATGAGCGGCAAGAAATTGATCTTCTCCGATTCTCCTAAATACTCTCACGATCAGCGACAATATTCTCGGCAGATCTGGCGTTTAATTGACGTACGGGTATTGGCGAAATGTTCGAATTTATCCACCACGTTGCGAATATTCCTCTCCGAAGGACAATTATGGCAGCTGTAAAATGGGCGAGGCGTCCGAAATTTTGCTCGAACAGAAATGAGTCTTCTGTTCATAAAACAATTTTATCATTTGAATATGTTTTTGAATGCTATAATTCTCCATGTTGACAGACTGAATAAATAACAGCTAATATGACAGATGTTTTTTCAATATGGCTGCAATCAACTGTCAAAGTTTATATTATGTTTAGCATGCATTTCGTATTATCCGTGAGGAGTTTCGAACCTAATTATTTCTCCAAGCTAAGGAAGTAGCAGTTTTATGGGGTAATTCTTCATCAATTCCCATTATGCTATCAATAGTGAAGGTAGTATTTGGTCTGTGATAATTAAACTGCTTAACTAATTCAAAGATGTTACAATCAATGGCAACGTTTTTTCCTAGCCAGTGGACAGATTTTGTTTACCAACTTGTGGTTAGACTTCAATATCAACAAGTCTTCTATTAAGTGATTTTATCGCTGTGATGTATTTCGAAACGTTGGGAATAGCCGATGTTGAAAACGAGACAAAAAAATGTTATTTGATAGTGTATTTCCTTGCCGAAACCCTTTGTATGTTTGTTATTAACCGGGGGAGCTGTTTCCTATTGTTGCAAATTTACCCGTGAGTTTAGCAATGTTACACAACATCGATGAAGAAATGATGAGGTCAGACTTAAAATTCGTTGGTCGATCTATGGTTGATGTACCGGACTGTAAGTGACACTGGTACTTCCAGGCCAAAGTGCTATAAAACGACTAAAGAACTCACACAGTAATTTGGATATGTTCTTTGTAGAAAGGAAAAATTAAGTTGATAGTCCAGTCATCGGGCATGCTTCTTGGTTTATGATTTGATGTATGAAACTTTCCATAACATCACCGTGGTATTTAAGTAGATCTTTAAGCAAGCCATCATATTGTGCGACCTTGTTGAACTTAAACTTTTTTGTACATATCTAAACCTTCAATTCTGGGTGCTGGAACTGGTTCTTCATTTCATTTCTTCTTCTACTATTCACTTGACATTATTTATCCATTTAGCAGCTATTGGAAACGTTGCATGAATACATTTAAGTGTTCCGTGCTGTGGTGAAGACACTAGATTATCTTCGTTGTTTCGAAGAGCTTGCTTTTCCAGCTTAAAAATCAAAAGACAGTTGCTTAGCTTTTTACCAAAATCTCCGAGTAGTTTTTCGTTCGTGAGACTTATAGAATTGATTCAACTCATCTTTTTGCTCGATGATCTTATTGTGGGTCGTTACATATTCACAATTTACACTCGGTGGTGAAGAAATTAGTGCCAAAGTACTGGGATAGATTTCCACCTACTGCCACTCTGGTGAGGTTGGGGTAAGTTTGAAGTGGCTGCCTACATCGCAGCTGTCACACTTAGACCAGAGTTGGTCCATAGTGATACCACATGAATACTCGTTGAACCATTCGGAGCTCCTTATGAAGTGGAAGGGACAACAAATTTCTATATTAATTGGATCACTTAGTTCCTCGAAGAAAAACTCCGAGATGGAAAAACTCCGAGATGAGGAATTGATTCTACCTCTACAGCTGCAGCAAAAATTCTTTGAATAAACGATAAGCCTCGTTGCCTATAAGTCAGTGTCCACTTATGATAGAGCTTAAATGTGCAACGTGCTTTAGGATATCAAGAACTCAGAGCGCTTCGGATCAATCATTGACCAAATCATCAGACAGGTGGTTATATTAGTCTATCTTAGATTTGTCCTCGAAGGATAAAGCCAGTGAGTAATTCTGGGTTGGAGGCCTTTATTGGGTACAATAGATTCTTAGCATGAAAAGAGTGCCGTGTCCTTTTTTACTCTTTAAGACCCAAGTATTTCACTTTTTCTGAGAAAGCTTCTGCAATACCTTTGACAGATGGAGGATCTACATGAGACATTTTATATTTTCTAGAGAATAGAAAAAGTTCCGTTTTCTTGAGGGTTGACTCCTAGCCAACACCAATCTGCCAAGTTTGTTAGCTTGCTTAAAGCATTTTTAAGAGTTTTTTTTTATAAGATGTTAGGATACTTTTCAGATACGGTAATAGCTACATCGTACGCATAGGTAATCACTCTGTAGCTCTCCGTTTCCACCAGCTCAAAGAAGTCCAAGGAAGGCGAAAAAGAATACCTCCTTCTGGGGTACCTCTTCTGACAGATCTTTAGCAGAAAAGCCGCCCACTTTTGCATTGATAATCTTGCTACTCTGCATTTGATAAATCAGTGTAGGGCAGTGACATCACAGATACTATTGCAGATTTGTCCACTACCACCACTCAAAAATTAAAACTTGTCTTTCAGGGATTCGGAGTTGGACGAAGTTGTAACTAGATTAGTCGGGTTATTTGATGGTTCTTCAGATTGTTGTTATAAATCTACTCGACTGTCATCTTTAATGCTACTGGGCTTCACGATTCAGTGAATTCAGATCATCTTGAAACTTGCTCATCATCAGTTTCCAGTTCAACTTAGGGTCTAGAATAACATATATATTTTGCATTGGAAGAGAGAAAAAGTAATTGGCCGTTGAATCGGGGTAGAGCAATGGGCTGTATCTTAGTTGTGGTAGTGAATAGCATCAGTGCAATTTATTTCACTTAACACAGGGGTGAACTTTCCTGATACTAGTAGTACCAAGTCATCTGCATACGTAATCGCCTTCACGCCACATTTTTAAAACTTAACCAGAATTTTATTCATGACTAGAAGCAATAGAAGAGGAGACAGAACTCCGCCCTGGGGTGTTCCTCTACTAAAGTACTTGTTGAAAGCCTATTCTACATCTAAGAAGGTAGTGTGAGTCTATTCTTTAAATTTAATAGTTTTCTTAATTGTACGCACTACCTCTTGAAGGGCCGTTTCTATGGACTTACCCTCAAGGTATCTACCAGAGTAGAATGAAGATCTCCTTCTTTGCTAGCATTCAAGGCAAACAGCGTCTTTGAAACGAACTCAGACAAGTTAGTGACTTTGGTCCGTCTTTTGAAGAACCCGTGTTGCCTGCTCTCAAAAAGTTTAGGTATGCAAGACAGTTTGGCAATTGGCCGATATGGTTAGAAATGTTGTTTTTCAATGGAAAGCTGGAAAAGGGCAAAGGCTCATTTGTCAATACTAAGCCACAAGGTTCAGGTTCTAGGAGCCTCTGACTTATTTAATACATTATGATATTCGAATATGTATCTTCTCTCTTGTTTCATCATGCCTCGGCTTCTTTCTCTGGGGTGATTGGTAGCTTAATGTGGTTTTATTATAACTAGTGAACGCACAGCGAAGAGCTGTTGGAGTTCTCTCTGTAGACTTTGGTAACTCCAATTTGTATATAAGGCGTCCATCGTCGAGTTATTTCGACTTGAATAAAGTCGAGGTTCAAGTTCGTGCGCCACAATAATAATATCAGAATCTACATTTGATAAGTGCCTTGCGTCGATTAGCACATGGTCGAGAAGGTTGATTGTTCTATCGTTTAGAGCGAATAGCAGATTGCGTTTTTAATCTCTAGCTTTGGAAACCTAACTCTGCCGCTGCTTAAAAAAACTGTGAGCGAGTTCTTAATTCTATGGAAAGTATTAACTAAAAAATAGATTGGAGAATCTCTGACGCCACGTAAGACTATTAGCTCCGCCCACTCTAACAATTAGTTCAATATTGTCCATAGTTATTGAAATTGGTCTTCAATTTGCAAAATTATGATTCTTACGAAGTTTCGATTTCTTGTAAATCTGATTGAAAATCAAATGAATTAGTTAAAATTAATTAAACCGGAGATCGATTTAAATACGAGGGCGGGTCAATAAGTCCGTGACTTTTGGAATAAAACACAGATTTTTTGATAATACAATAATTTTATTTTTCAACGTAGTCTCCCTTGAGCTCTATACACTTTGTCCAACGCTTCTCCAATTTTTTTATCCCTTCCAAAAAAAATGATTTGTCGAGGTCCTCAAAATAGGCCTTTGTTTGCGAGATGACTTCATCATTGGAGTCAAATCTTTTTCCACCAAGCCATTTCTTCAGGTTTGGGAACAAGAAGTAGTCGCTCGCTAGAAACCCACTGTTTTGACTGTTATTTGGTCTCTGGTGTGTTGTGATGGATCCATGTTTCGTCCACGGTTACAAAACGGCGCAAAAACTCCTCCATATTGCCATTAAACAACGCCAAACCTTCCTGTGAAGTTGTTACACGATTGCGTTTGTGGTCGACTGTGAGCAAACGCGGCACGCATCTTGCGGAAAGCTTTCTCATGCCCAAGTGATCATTCAAAATTGAAACCACTGAGCCATGCGAGATCCCTACGGCTTCCACAATCTCTTGCACTTTCAATCTTCGGTCGGCCAACACCATATCGTGAATTTTTTTCGATTGTTTCGGGTGTAGAGACCTCAACTGGGCGACCAGGACGTTCGGCATCTTCAGTGCTTGTACGGCCACAACGAAATTCAGTAAACCACTTTTTTACCATTGAAATCGATGGTGCAGAGTTCCCATAGTATTTATCAAGCTTAGCCTTGGTCTCGGTAATGGTTTTTTTTTCGCAAGAAATAATGCTTAATAAGCACACGAAATTCAATTTTTTCCATTTTCTCCTCAAATTAGTGAGTAGTCTGATAAAAATAGCTGTCAAACACAAACTAACTGACGCAGCAAGTTTAAATTTTGACAGGAGTCAACTGACAGATGCCTGTTGACAGGAGCAGTGTTGCTGTTTCAGTAAAGAGGTCAGAAATTCAAAAAGTCACGGACTTATTGACCCGCCCTCGTACCATTCACTATCTAAGAAAATCAAATATGGTTTTCAAGGAAGTCAGTCAAGAGATTGGTATGGCTATTAAGACTGAATTATTATTTCTATGCAAAGAAATTTGTTGGTATTCCTATCTGAATTCAAGGAATTAATTTCGATGATGGAAGAACTCAAGTGATCTGCCATAACATTTATTAGTTGTGGCTTCTTCTAAGCAGACTGGTCTATCTTTTTCCTCTGTTACCAATATTACCTTCAGTTGTTCACCCTCACTTTCACTTTGATGTCCTTTCATCACTTAAGCCACCCATCACTATCTACCCATATCAATTTCAATACCCTTGATGGTGAAGGTTACAATTCGGCCTTAGAAGACTAAGGAGAGTGCATGTTTATCGTTTTTATTTGGGAAGCTATCGAGTTCGATGATTGATATGCTATCGTGTTACTTTGTTGACTGCATTTGGCATTCCATTTTATTTCTCTTCTGAGAAGTTGATTTATTCTCCGAAAGCTTCGTTTAACATTTTGGACATTTGTCTGCTTATTTGCGGTCTTCCCCCCCCCCCCCCCCCCCCTCGAATAGATAGCCCAGTCTGGCTGGTAATCTAATGCGAGTTGTTGTAATGATTATCAATTCCCACAACTGCTGTCAATTTAAGAAGAAAAAAGTCGCATTCCCAGAAAATATAAAAAAAAAGAATATCTGCATAATGCATGTCCTTCGAACATTTATCCTCCTCCTTTGCTTGCTAGACACTTTTCGATTTATTCAAGTGTATTGAATTGAACAACTGTCAATTTATCTCTTCTTTTTTTTGTCCTTAAAAAAAAGGTAGAGCTTATTTGCTTCTCAAATACAGAGGCAATAAGTTAAAGATATTGTATCTTTTCTTATAAAGAAATCCAATTTCTTCGATGTATATGTGTGTAGTATGATTTTGAATAAAGATAAACCGTTAAAGATGTGGCATATTAGAGTTAAGCACACACTTGTACGTTCATGTTGGTAAAATTTGTGTTTCACTTTTCAAGACAACAATTCGCTCAAGTCTTACGTGATGACTTTTTATCTCTGTCCTTTCATGCGGAATCGATTTTTGAGGAGGTTTCGAATTTCAATTTGGATTATCTTTTCGGTGGATGGATTTGCAAAATGTTGGAAGGATTTCTTGGTTTGTTTCCTTTTGCTAACTAGATATCTGAAGATAAGGTTGGAGTTTAAATTTATGTTTAAATATGTTGCTACAGCAGAAGATCGGTTATTTTTTAGGGTTTTCAGTAAGGGCGGGTAGATGTTGAAATGGAATACAATAAACTGTGTACGAGGTGTTAAAGAAATTCGTTTGTTATTTGAAAGGCCCATTTATGCCATAAAATATGACATCTTTCAAATGCCCGCCTCGGATTCTTACGGTGGCACGGATCCGAGTGGTCCGATTTCCAATGACTCTTCCGCATAGATCCGGCTGAATATAGGCGATGGCTTGTGTTATGTTCACTTTTAGGGCATCAGTCGATTGCGGTTTGTTCGCATAGACCTGGGACTTCAGGAAAACCCGGAAGAAAAAGTCTAGCGGGGTTAAATCGCATGACCTTAGAGGCCAGTTCACGTCACCTCTACGAGAGATAATCTAACTCTTGAACTCGTTCATGCAGAATGTCAGTTGTGACGTTCGCTATGTGTCACTTAGCGCCACCATCTTGCTGGAACCAAATGTCGTCTAGTTTTTTTGGATATCATCGTACTGCAGTGCTCGATATTTTTTATTTTTTTTTTATAATCTACTCGAGCTCAAGGGATTATGATTACCCTTTAAATGTTTCAACACAGCGGTGACTGCCTCACCAATGACGTCGCTGGCCCGAAATCCATAACAAACAGTAACTTTTTGAATCTCATGTAACTGGTGAATCTCGTGTGGGTTGTTATCGTCCCATAAAGGGAAATTTTGCTTGTTAAACATTCAATGAAAAATGAGCCTTCGCTAAAGATAACTTTTCGGACAAAATTGGGGTCCTCTTCCGAACACTCCCAAGCCCAGTCAACAGACAAACGGCGTTGTCTATGGTCAGGAACTTTGAACACCTGGATCAGTTGGATCTTATACAAATGTAAGCCTATGTCTTGCGATTCTTTGACTTACGAACATTGGCTTATTGCTTACTACACCAGTTGGGAAGGGTCGACTGTGAAGGGCCTCCACTATGGAATACTCATTTTGATAATAAAAATTTATCATTTAAACGTTCTGTTCAACTGTGTAACTTGCCATTGTGATTTGTCATTAGTGAATAAGTAAGTAATACAACAACATATTTGACAGATGTCACCGCCACATGGCGATAAAATCTATCCTCACCAAATAAAAAACCCAATAGTAAAACCTAGCTAATGCTTGAAAAAAAATCCGAAAAATGGATATTAAAAGTACCCCCCTCCTCCTAGAAATATTTTTTTTTTGTTTTTGATTTTCTCATAAACGGTTCAATCGATTTTGATAATTTTTTTTTACACTAAAGCTCCCCAAAAGTTTGAATAGATTTTTAAATAAATTTTCAAGTTTTTTTTTTCAAAACTCAATATTTCGAAAACCCCATGCTCGATTTTTTTAAGACTTGACAATTAAAAGTTTTTTATTACGATCTACAAGATCTGAGAAACAAAAAAATAGTTTACTTGAAAATAACGGTACCTACCCTACAAATGTTAGAAAATGGTTTTCGAAAATTGTATTTGTCTCGAAAATGGCACCTAGAATTTTGATAAAATTTTTGTTCGTTCGATTAATTCTTACGGTCTATAATTTAAAAATAAATAAATTAAGATATTACTGACTGTACCTACCATAAAACCATTTTTTCGAGTTTTGAATATTTTATTATAGGGTTAACGGATTTTAATAAAAAAAAAATTTTTTATAGAGAAGTTTCTTTAAAGAGTTTAAAGATTATTGCGTTTCAAACACATAAAGAAAATGATTTTTTTGAATTTAAAAAAAAAAATAATTCTTTTTTCGAAAATTCAGTATCTTCAAAATGTGTGAATGATTATTTTTTTAAATTATTTGCTAAAACCTAAATTTTAACACCAATTCACAAGAAAGGCCCAAAAGGTCACGCAAAAAACTATCGACCAATTGCTAAACTTTCACATACCCCAAGAACTTTCGAAAGTATTTTATATGAACTCCTTAGTTTCCGTTGCAGATCCTTAATTACCCCAGCACAGCATGGTTTCTTAAAAAGCAGATCCACCTCCAGAAACCTTGTAGAATTCGTTTCTTTCACTCTAACCTCTTCTTTTTATCCTTACAATTAACGATATTGACATGGTCATTTAACATTGTCAAATATCCCTTTACGCTGGAGATAAGAAATTTTTCAAAATCATCGCAGCACCTGAAGACACATCTCTCCTCCAAACAGATCTCGAAAGTTTCTCAACCTGGTGTACCAACAATTGCTTAGAGCTCAACATTAGCAAATGCCAGACAATGACCTTTTCACGTAAACGCATTATAACAACTCCCCGTCTGTACTATCTTCATAATCAACCCATACAAATACAGTCGACTCCCTCTAAGTCGAACTTTCACGGGATATCAAAACTAGTTCGAGTTAGAGGGAGTTTTAGAAAAATTCGAGTTAGAGAGAGTTTTTTATTTAATGATTTATTGAATTAAATAACAAGTAAAATAAATAAATAAACATAAGCTTCTTGCTTTTATCGCTCATTAATCTATAATTATGTATTAAAAAAATATTTTTTCAACTTAATTATTTAAAAAAAAATTGTAATTTTAGACATCACAGTTATCACAGCCGCCGTGTCATCAGTGATCGCCTTTAAAAAAAAATTCTATTTTAAGTAAGCAATTTTGAATTTCTTCTTTCATTTCAAATGCAGATTGCAATTTACCAATTGCATTTTCAATTTAATTTTTGTCTGGTATTTCAAAGTCTATTATTTCAGCTTCATCTTCTTTTTCTTCAGCTCCATTTTCACCGTCATTAGTATCATCAGCATTTGCTTCCATAATTGACTCGTTATCAGATATTTCAGTGGCTACGATGCCTCATCGACTTCAACATAGTCCTTCCAATGTACGCCTTCAACATTATAATGAGTTTCTGTTAGCCTCTCCCAGTTTATCTCGATTTTTTGGGTGTCTTCCTTGTTACATCTAAGTAAGTTAAGCGGAATATCATCTTCGTCATCCCACGTCTCAGACTTAAATTCGGCCTTTTTAAACAATTTTCAATTATCAATGGAGTAACGTCCTCATGCCTTTAGGATTTCGCGCACACAATCGAGAAGTTATATTTTATATTGCTCTTTTTTGGTTTCCCGAACCCTTAAGATCTTGGTAAGAAGACGGCTATTATAGTGTACTTTCAAATTTTGTATTATACCCATGTCCATTGGCTGAATTATTGAGGTCATATTGGGGGGAAAATACTCAAGCTTTATAAACTTTAATTTATCCTTAACTTGGTTTGGGTAAGCTGGGCAGTTATCGATAATGAATAATACTTTGCGCTTTGATCTTCCAAATTTAGAATCAAGTTTCAAAAGCCAACTTGAGAAAAAGTCTGATGTCATCCAAGAACGATGGTTTGCTACATAGTCCACCGGCAAAGTTTTTTGCTTTTCCCTATAACCAGAAGCTTTAGCTTTTCCGACGACCTCTGAGACCTGTTGTTTTACTGCTTTCAAATAAAGGACAAAATGTTTTGAAGTTGGAATGGAATGGATCCAACCAACAAATGCTTTTTTTTATTGCCTTGAAATTTTTTTATGAATATCTTTTTAGGAAGAGATTTTTGTGTTTGATAATATTGTAAATTGCGGGTATAGCAGCGCAGCACACTGACATGACGGTGACGGCGCAGGCAATGCAACATAGAGAATCAAAAAGTTCGAGTGTGTGCTTTAAATAAGAATTACAAACAATAACGAGTTGCGATTTGAGAAATTTTTTTTTTGATTTTTTTTTTCGGCAAAAGAACAAAATTCGACTTAGAGGGAAAGAAAATAGGTCAATAATCAAGAGAATGTGTTCGAGTTAGAGGGAACTTCGACTTAGAGGGAGTTCGACTTAGAGGATAGTTTTTGTATGGAAAATTGAGGGGAATGCAAAAATACGGCTAAAAAGTTCGAGTTAGAGGGAATTTCGACTTAGAGGGAGTTCGACTTAGAGGGAGTCGACTGTAGTAGAAAAGATAAGGGATCTTGGCCTTTTATGTGACCGTGAACTGAAATTTCTATTTCATATTGATGAAATAATCTATAGGGCCAACTCAGCATTAGGTTTTGTAAAAAGATGGTCTAAAGAATTTTCCAACCCTTACGTGACCCGATCCCTTTACATAACGTTTGTCCGACCTTTACTTGAGTATGCGTCTCAAGTTTGGTCTCCATATCAAGATATACATATATCAAGAATAGAAGGCATCCAACGACGATTCCTTCGTTGTGCACTTCAATGCCCTCCATGGAATAATCCTTTGATCTTATCCCCTTATCGTGACCGCCTCCAACTGTTAAACCTTATCTCATTACAGGAGCGTAGAGAAATTGCTGACATACTTTTCATACATCGGCTTCTCTCTGAATTAATTGACTGCTCCTCTCTCTACAACTGCATTTCTTTAAACACTAACACCCGTAACCTGAGAAACCATCGCCTTTTCTATTTGCAATCACACCACATCTCCTATGGCCTTAATGAACCTCTGAGCCGTATGCTCCGGTTGGTCAATTTGAATCCAAATTCATTTGATTTCAATGTCAGCACCTACAACCTCAAACTCCTTTTGTCCCACCCCCACTCTTAGTTATAAGTTAGTTTTTAAGTTAAACTTATAGCTTGAATTAGGCTTAATAAATGGGGGTTAAGCACCCCACTAAAATTAAAAATTAAAAAAAAAAATTAAAATTGGCATCCCATTTTTTTTTCTTGAAAAATTTTAAAGAAATTTGTTATAAAAAAATTAATTTAATAATAAAACGATTTTTAAACTTTGCATATATTCATACATTTCTTGAAATCAGACGGCAATTTTATGCATTTGAACATTTTTATCTCAATAAATCTATATTTCATATTTATAAAAAAAATTAAATTCAAAAGTACTTTTACATAAGATCAAGTATGTGCGATCCAGTGGTGCATTTTATTTTGATGTGTAAACATCTGTCGGGCGGTGCGAAAAACGTGCGTCTAACGTGTACGTTCTCTGTAAACCGTTACGATTTTACGTTCCGTGTAACACATATAAACCTTACGGAAAATTGCATTTAAGACCCTGTTTACATTGGAACCTAGAGGCGCCCCAAAAAGAGTTAACCCATGGTGTCAATGGATTTAAATATCGTTTTAGTACTTTTTATTGATAGTAGGAACTAAATAATTTTATTCCCAACATTTCTTCACCTTTCATCCAATATATTATAAAGAAATGAAAAACTGTTGTCATATTTCATTGCAGATTCATTCAACGTTTTGTATTTTCTTCACCGAAATATGCATTTTCAAGACAATCGTTCGACATCCGCAACGAAATATTCTCGATATGTCAAAATTTAATTTGTCCCTCAACTGTCAAACCACCAAAATGCCAAATTTGAAATTAAATATTCATTATACATAAAAATATATTTATGTAGATCGTTCTCCATCTGTCAAGCCATAAGCTCTTGATGATGATGAGTACAATGCCAATGGATTAAAAATTTCAGTTTTTTCCGCTTATATATATTCTGACAATTTTCATTGCAGTATGGGAGTGATATCAACCGTTTATATTCATTTATGATAGAGAGAGTGAGATAAAGTACAGAAACGTCAAAAAAAGTTCCGATGATTTAGTTCAATGTGAACATCGTCTGTAGTAGAAAAAACACATCAAGACCCTGATTACACAATTATTTTTTTCAGTTGTTTCATCTTTCATCTTTTTGACATATTTGGTGTAAGTTTACTACACTTCGCACCCAAACTGTCAGAAAAAGACAAATGTCGAAACGAACAAAGAACATGAATCGTGTAATCAGGCTCCAAGAGTCAAACTGTCTCAATGCTGTCTATTGTCGTTGAAGCAAAATGTTCCCCTTATGCCATTGTCGCTGAATGTGAAATCGAAGAAACCGAAAAGCGCTCAGTACTCGGTATGTGTGTTAACGACGATCTTCGTTGGAATGATCACATACTCGAGACCGCCAAGAATACTGCTAAATGCTTAGGATTTTTATATCGATGTAAGAAATTTTTCACCCCTTCTGATCTGGCTACCATTTATAAGGCGTTTATACGTCCAAAACTCGAGTATAACTCACACCTTTGGGCAGGCGCTGCTCAATCTTCTCACCATTTATTGGATAGAATTCAAAACAGAGCGTTAAAACTGATTGAAAACAGAGCTATCATGGATTCATTCCCATCTCTTGAACACCGTCGCGTCGGAATGTTTCATGTATTTCCCTGTTTTATCGCTTCTTTCACAAGCAATGCTCACTCGAAGTAGCCAGTTGCATTCCTCCCCTTTATCAATTCACCCGTGATACCCGCTTCGCTAGGAATGCTCATCCGTTCACCCTTGAGCCTAACTTTGGTCGTACCGTCAAATATAGAGATTCGTTTTTTAGTCGCACAACACGATTATGGAATAACTTACCCGGCACAGTTTTCCCTTGCCATTTCAATTTGCAAACATTCAAAACCAATGGTCATCGACACCTCCTTTCTCTCCCCTCCTAATTTCTCTCTCTCCCGTGCTGTGTTTAAAACATTATAAGGGTCTCGTAACATACCCTTGATCGCGAGTGCATTATAAAAAAAAAAAAATCATATTTTCGTGCACCATCAAATATGTTTGACAAGCACGGCATAATTTGCTTGATTTTGATAATGTGAACGCCCCATCTAGCGGCTTGTCAAGCATGTATTTCAATATGCTTTGATATCTTGGCGGCATGACGAGCATATTTGAGAATGTGAACGCATGCTTGTCAAACCTGAAACTAATTTCATTTTCCATGAAGTTCTCGAGACATGGAAATTCATGTGGAATTTATCAGATTTTTTGCAGATTTAGATTATAAAAATGGATTAAATTTCCTCATTTAAGATTTCATCTTTGCTCCATAATCAAAATTTTAATGAGAAGGCATGTTTGACGAAATTTTCATCCATCAAATATTCATGATGCCGTGCTTGTCAAACAAATTTGAGAACGTGCGCCTCCGCGCATATAGTTTTAGTTGTTAGTATCAGATAACATCTGTGTTTGAATATAGGTGGACAAATTTAATGTTGTATCAGATAACATCCCTGTTTAAACATAAGTACTTACGTTACGTAGCGGAGTCTGGTTGTGGGTTCTTTTTTAAACAATATTTAACTTGTGAAATAAATTATTTTTAAATTAAAAAAAAATTCTACTTAAATACACAGAAAATACTTTTAATATTTAACAAACAATAATAAGCATAATTATGAATAAGCATTATTATGTATGCTTATACGGTACGTTCGATAACACGAATTCGGCACTCGGCCGAAGGTTGATGTTTAGACATCTTAACCGTGAGTCCCGGAACTCATTAATTTCAAGAACTTTTTCCTTAAAAGGGTAATTCTATTACAAACTGGAAGCTTTATATGAATATTAAATGCCTAGCCATGTTATAGCTCATGTTCATGTGATCCAGTCGCTTATATATTTCTCTAAGTTTTGACAGACCAAAGAGCTCATTTTTCACTGCAAGTCTGAGTTATGCATATGTTAAGCATAAAAATTTCAATTTAAAGTTTATTCTACGTCTGAATAGATGACGGCGGCGTAATATTATTCTACGTGACCTTTTCAACCTTTAAGTTTGTTTTTGACAAATCACTCTAATATACATATAAGCTTGAGAATAAAAAAACTCTGCGTGACGAGTATAAACATCATTAAGAACTGCCGCAGAAAAAAGGACCTCTTTAAAGATTGAAAATCCCCAGTAAATTCTACGAGCACCATAACCACTCTACAGCTATGTTCGACCATGTACAAAAAATACATCCTTTTTCACGGCTATGCTGGATCGTCCAAATCCTTTCCATGCATAACAATGAAATATTATACAAAACCCTTTAGCACAACAAAAATACACGAAAAAAAAAGAGAGGCAACAAAAAGACAGGCAAGAAAAACCCAATAAAATCCATCAGCCCCATCTCCACATTCTATCCGGCTTTGCATTTAATTTGAATATATTTTTTTTATTTTTTTTTGTTCCACCCCAAAAGGTCAAGTGATGGAACGCTGTAATGTTTGCTCAGAGAAGGCATATCTTTCGCCTTGTGCCCATTGCGACAAAAAGATTTGTGAGGACTGCAAAAGTGCTCACATGGACATTTTGAGACGTGAAATCACCCGGATCAATAGTCAGGTGAGAGTGCCACAGTGTCTAGTCCTTGAATTCTGCATTAAAAAAAAAACAAGAAAATATAAATCTTCGAGACTTGCCTCCACCTCCTTTATACCTTCATTTAAAAATACATACTATAAATGTTCCCATTCCAGATTCGTCGCAGTCTTCATCGTTTGCAAGATTCCTTGGCAGTGATTGAAAAGAACACCTTGAGCTTGCAGACGAATTGCATTAGTGTCTCGGAGGAGATTGATGAGATCTATAGGCGGGTCACTAAGGCAATTAAGGACCGTTCTGAGCATCTCAAGGGTGAGATCGATCGCTACCTAACAACGGAACTGAGGAATTTGACGTCGTTGAAGGAAAATCTCGACTCCGAGATAAATAACATCGCCAGTAATTGTGATGTTGCCGATAAGTACATGAACGAGACGGTCGAATGGGATGACTGCGAACTGATGGACACCAAGGAGATTTTCTTGAAGACCGTTGAATTTCTCAGGAACTTTGAATACGAAAACGCTGATTACAGCCGACGAGTCCGATTCCTTGTATCCATTGATCCGAATCAGCTGGTTATGAATTTGGCTACTTTTGGCGATTTGAATATAACGCCGCATGCCCAGACGAACAGCACTGCTAGCAGTTCACATCTGGCTCCGCCTAGCACCCTACAACCGGGACTGATGAGGTCGAAGAGTGATCATCGATTGGCCACCCAGTTCCGTCAGCAGGAAGAACGGGGTTATGACGATGAACCAGCTCTGGGAGGAAGAAAGTTTGGCGAGCGAAAGGAGCGCTATGGCGATACCGGAAGTTCGAGGTACGGACGCACCGGCGGTGACTACGATTACGACTACGAAAGTGAGCAATCACGTCCAAGCAAGTCACGATTCCGTTCGAGATTTGTGCGCAGTCATCAAAACGACGACTCAGACACTGAGCCGCAGCGAGCAGTTCGTTCGGAAAAGGATGTCAAGGATCGCGATCGCGTCCTTGACACTGAGGATGTGTCCCGCGGACAGCTCAGTGGTATTATCCGATTATGCGACTGTCCGCGAGTCATCAAACGCCTAAATGAGCAGGGCAAAGAAAAAAAGGAGAAGAAGGAAACTCCAGCCCCAACTCCAGCAGCTAAACCCGCAGTTGGGCGCAAGTCAATCCCACCAGTAGCCACCCGGCAGATATCCGAGGAAGATGAAATCAGTCGAATCAAGCGTCAGAACAAGGGAGCCACTTCGACCGCTGCAGTTGTAGCAGCTACTGCACCCACAACTGTGACTGAACCAGATCGGCCCACAGCCGATCGCGTTGCAGCCTTGAAACGCAACACCAATTCAAGCAACACCACTTCCGCTACCAGCGAGGAAAGCGACAGTTCCCATCGGGCATCTCCTGTCCGCCGGACTCCTTCGAGGGCTGAGGTGAGTTTTGATGATGATTAGCTTTGACGCAGATGTTTATTTTCATTCAAAAAAAAAAAAAAAAACTAACAAAAACGGTCTATTCTTGGATTATGTAGGCTTCATGACATTTTAACTTTCATTATATAACTGTCGCAATCATAGTATACTCAGACGTACCTCAACTAAAATTTAGTAGTAGACTAGTATAACCAAAAATTGGGATGCAAAATATTATGAAAGGGACATCAAAATTTTGTTCGACTAATCCAGAAAACGGTCAATGAAAAACCCTGTTTTCGAAAGGTATCATATTCGAATATTTCAAAAATAAGCTACCAAAATTTCGCTGTCCTACAAAATTGTAAGAAAGTTTTTTTGTTAGGCTTTTATACTAAGACTTCATTCTTACAAGGAAATATAGAACATATTGACTGACAGTCAATTTTTTTTTTATTTTTTTTTTAAATAGAATATTATTTTTTGAATTTTTTTATATTTATTCTGAAGTCTTTAGTTAGTGTCCATTTTTCCCGCTGTTTATCCGAACAAAAAACGGTTCCATGAGAAAACAAACTTTTAACAACCCCAAAAGCCCAAGAGTCCTTAAAAATCTAAAAACACCCTGGTAAATGTACGTCTTTTAGTTTTGAAGAGGTTTTTTTGCTAAGCTGACAAAACCATTACTTCACATTTAACATCTTTCCTAGCCTTCCAGACTATTTCCGAATAAATGGAAAACAGCATTTGTCCAGTTGGTTTCTTAAAAACAGCAAATCTTCCTCCCCATTAAAATACCGACCAATTGTACTAAAGTCCCATCTTTCCAAGGCCATGGAAACGTCCATCAACAATCAGCCTGGTTCTGCAAAAGATTTAAATCTTTTGTGAGTGCAATCTTTACTGACATCATTTGGAAAACTGCAGCCATTGAATTCACTTTGAGACTGCGACTTCATTATTCCAATCACCATCCATTTAGTATGAAAAAGATTGCCATCACTTTTTTCACCATTCATTATATATAGCAATCAGTTGATTACAATCTTTGTAGAATTTGTGCGTTCTTTTCAATTCTTCTCATTGATTTGAATCCCTTCTTTTGACTGTAAGTGAATGAATACTTCAAATGAATGCCAATAAATGCAAGGAACTAAAAAGAATGAAAAAAATGCATGAATTCTTAGAAGATTGTAATCAATTGATTGATTCAGTATAATGGTAAAAAAAGTGATTGCAATCTCTTTCATGCCAAATGAATGGTGATTGCAAAATTAAAGTCGCATTCTCAGTCAGAAAAGTTTTTCAGAGCTGAACTGCCTCTTGCGAGGAATTGACAAATCCTCTTAAAGTATTGCTTGTGACAAAAAGCCCTAGAAAAGGCACTAGATCGACAGGTTTTAGGCCTCTAGTAGTCACTAGATCAACAGGTCTTCGGCCTCTGGTAGGCACTAGATCAACAGGTTTTAGGCCTCTGGTAGGCACTAGATCAACAGGTTTTAGGCCTCTGGTAGGCACT
This sequence comes from Philhelius festivus, assembly GCA_963931855.1. Classification (NCBI taxonomy): domain Eukaryota; kingdom Metazoa; phylum Arthropoda; class Insecta; order Diptera; family Syrphidae; genus Philhelius; species Philhelius festivus. The sequence goes on from OZ007554.1 coordinate 191,641,119, forward strand.
AGATCGACAGGTTTTAGGCCTCTGGTAGGCACAGCCAATGTATAAACACCGACAGATCAACAGGTACCAAAGCCCCTGGTGGCAATTAGGACGTTTATTCTTCGAACCAAACTGATGGAACGAAATAGCTGGACAATTTCAGTTGACTTGTAAACTAAAATCAAGCTCGTCAGCTTCGACCGTAGCAACCAAGTGACTTTCCTTCCCAAAAGGAGGTTATATTTATATATTATATTATATTTTAGTTATATTTATATGTATATTATATTTATATACATATTTTTCGTATAAACTGTGTGTGAACTATATACTGGTCGAATGCAAATAACCCAATGTGTTCAACCGGCTGTGACGTCATGATCTTAAAGTGACTGTATACTATACTGAGGCGAGGTTTAAAGTCCCTTATCTTGCCGAAGTGACTGGTGTCGTTGGCAGCTGCAGCGTCGTATGGTGTCGTCGGTCGGTCGGTAGCTGCTGCGTGATATGGTGTCGTCAATGATTTATTATTAATTTTGGTGGAAGCATGGAACGCTTCGTTACACCCTTCTCATTAGCAAAAACAGAATTGCCAGAACATTGTAAGTCCCCTCCATTCCTGGTAACATGCACACAGAAATGGTAGAGAATTGTAAGTCACTAGTTTTAGGCTCTCTACGAACCGTAATGGCCTCCTAATTTATTCTCAAATGATTTCAATCTTTTAATTTAATTCAATGAATGATTCTTGAAGATTGCGGTCACATAAGATTGCATTCTTTTACAACCCCGCAATCAGCTCAAGTGATAGGTTGAAGAAAGAATGATTTTTAATGATATTGAGTACAACTTTAATAATAATATGCCCGCCGGTGATCTAAGACAAATCTTACCAAGAAGGCCACTTTCAAGTCCCATATTCAATAAATCGATGCTGGTGTGCCCCAAGGTTCCATATTGTCCTAGACTCTTTTTCTCAGCTTTTATATTCCTTTCCACAGATTCACAATCGTGTTTTTCATTCTTGGAACTGAAATAACAGTATGTGCTTAGCCATTAAAATTCTTAAAAGATGCAAGAAATTTTGCTTGCTTCCGATGTGCTAACTATTTTTAAGGTACACAAAAAATTAAATATATTAAATGCACAGATTGAACCTCAACTTATTGACGTACAACTTTCAACCATTCCTGTGCTCGTCTTAGCAGGAATGGAAGTGAACTACGACTTTCTGCGGAGCCCGAACGGCTAACACGAGAAGTCCTTTAAATGTCAAGAGATACTATTGGAATATTTGTGACTTTCTCGCAGCAGGCAATACCCCTGAAAAAAAAAAAATAAGTACTTTTCTTTTTTTTATATTTTAAATGGAAAAGTGGATGGGCCCCATCACTACGAAAAGGTATTACATAAGGCAAAACTTAAATGTGGTTTTTATATCTGGGCGGACACCCTTACTGCTCATTTTAATCTTTTGAGTAGGATTAAGAATAGAGCCCTAAAATATATACTTTCCGCCACATCGATTATGGAAACTTTTCATTGCTTTGAACACCAGTGTAAATTCTCTTGTCTTTTATTATTTTATCCCTTTTTTTAACAACAGCGGTCAAATGAAATAGCCAGTTCCATTCTTCACATCAAAAAAAATTGTAGCCTATTACTCAATAGTCCCTTGTGTCTAACTACGAATTTATCATTAAATAAAGACATTTTTCCTTTAACCGTACAACTGGCATACTTTGCCTTTCTCGCTGTACAACGACTCATTGCCTCTGCAGACAGAATCAAAAATTATCTTGAGAATTTTCCTCTCAGAAACATCCTTAAGCTTTCTTAGCACTTTTGACATTCCTCTGCGACATATGTCAGTTAAGTTGCTCGATATTTGATATCGGCGCTCGTATCATTGATTTATTTTCTACTGGAAACTGTAATATTCGTCTTTCTTTTTAAGCTCTCAGCAGATCCTGAGCGAACGGGTTAAGCTCTAAGCAGAGTATGATAAGAAAACTCCGATTTAATTAAGAAACACTCTAGTGCACTGAATTGTCATATTTCTAAATATCTGTCAAATTAAATGAAAATTTATATAAACTTGGCAGCGCCCAGAATTTCGGTCAATCTGCTCGGTCATTTGAGTTGATTGTTAGCTTATAGAGCGCACTTTTATCTAGCTCTGATTGAAGAAAGAAAAACAAGTTGAGCACTCTGATGTGTTGAAAACGAAACACTACTTTTTTGACATCTCAGTGCTTAGCTCTGATCTTGCAAGGAAAAATGTCTTAAGTAGATGAAAGACTAGGCTAATAAGCCCATCATCCTTTCTTTTGAAGACCCTAGCAAGATCAATTAAGCCCATATTCGCTTAAAACTATATGACGTCTTCAATAATGTTGAGAACATTGCAAATCGACAAGCCCTAGATTCCATCAACGTCGGTCGATCCGATTTGGTGATAAGTTCTATAGAGTGCATAGTTCAAACGTGAATTATGAATGCACAAATTGCTGATAGCAAATTTGAAATTCTGAACATGTAAAGGTTCCCCACAGGGTGGAGTCTTATCTCCTGTGCTTTGTCTTCTCATTGTTAATCGGAATTCATTTGAACTAAGTTCTAGTAGCATACATGTCTTTAGATATGCCAATGACATCGTGGTAATAGTCTTGGGAAAATTGCCCCCTGATCTGTGCGAGTTCCTACAAGTGGTTATTGAAAAGCTCAGAAATAAAGCCAGAAGCTTTGGACTGCTATGATTTCTAAATACAATGAGCAAAGTTATCTTCAAATTGGTCCCGGGACATAGTGATATATACGGGAACAAAATGGTAGATGAAGTGGCCAAAAACGGGTCATCCCTCTATCCGAGCCATACAGACAATTCGGTTCTTATATCACTAGTGCACGAGAAAAGAAGAATTCGACAGAATTTCCTTGAGGCTGCAGAGGTTAGATGGTCAACGATTTATAGTTTGGGAAATAAACAGAATATAGGTATTAACTTAAGATAAGAAAACTTCAACGGACCTAATAAGAGTTCTAAAGGGTTACAACACAATGGGAACTGACATGAGCAGGAGTGGTATTAGTTGTTAGGACTTTTAAAGAGGGTGTCGGGATAATGAAGGTTCATCTCAGTTCTCTCCTTAATATCACAGTCTATAGAAGGCCAGAAAAGCAGCCCTCGGAGAAAATTTTTACGACAAGTTTAGTGACAACTCCATCCTGTCCCAAAATTCATTCCAAATTTAGGATGGTCCAGGGATGCATCAAATACCTTAACTCCCCTTAATCCACTGCCTCCTTTTCCTAACGGAAGCGCAATGGATCTAGAGAAAAGGTACATCTAAACTAACCTACTGACTTTTAACTTTTAATCATTCCTCTGTGCGTACTACCAGGAATGGAAGGGACCTACAACTTTCTGCCGATTCCGAACAGCGATTGAGGAACATTTTTCATGATAAGGGATACTCTTAGAGGATTTGTCAATCCCTCGCAAGACGCAGTACGCCCTTGAAACCTTTTTTTAGGCAGCGGCGGAAAATCGAACAGAACATATTCTACATGACTGTTAAACGCACTAACCACTATTCCAACCTTGCTCAATCTAACCTAACATCGTCCTAGGCAAAATTTCTTAATATTTCAAATTTATAAAAGTGCTTATTGTAACGTTTGGCACAGATGCTTGCAGATAGAGGTGTTTTCATGAGTCATCTGGAAATCGAAGAAAAGGTGATGACTCGTGAATGATTTGAAGTGTCAGGTTTCTGTTTTTCGAAAATCTGCCATTATGAGAATATGGCTTAAAGTCATACCTACGTGACGAAAAATGCATCTGACGTTCACAAACTGCGGCAGAAAAGGCCATGAAAAAGAAATTCATGCGACTAGTCTCTCTATATTTCGCAGAGTTCCGAGAGCTTCCTTTCTTGAGGATCGAGCAAAAAATGCTGAAGTTCAATTCATCAGGCTTAATTTTCTTCGACCATGTTTCTTAGATAAGTTGATGTATACTCCTAACCTAGTCATCGCATCTTTGAATATCAAGGCAGTAGTAAGGTTTACTGCGCTTAAGTTTAGATATCTTCACTTCATCATCGGGCGGTCAAATGGTTGATTCACGTCTTCGTCGTGATAAGCTCGTTCAAGGTGGCAAGGCAAGGTGGTACAAGGTGCCATCTATTGACTTTTGAAGAAATAATTTGTCCATATTAGCAGCATCGACCAAGATTTTTACTATGAATTTCCCTTAATCGTCCTAGCAGGCTGCAGTATGAGCGTTCAAACCGTATGAGAGGTGTTTTTGTAAAACTTTTGATCTACAGCATCCCGACATCGCTCTATTTCGCAACCGCGGCGTTCCCTTTTTTCTTCCTCAGAAGGCCGGTTTTCTCCAACTTCTCCAATTCCTACAGCTTCTGAGTATCTCCGGTCTTTCTTTGCAAAGGCACAAACACAGTTCCCATCGAATTGGTTCTTCTTAAGTCCATCAAAGTATTCAAAGCATTTAAAAAAATATTAAACTATTATGCCCGAAACCCTTCTCATTTTCCTGTCATTACAAAACTACGTTCAGCACTATAAATCTGATTTCGAAATTCTGCATTAAATTACATCCTTTAGTTGTAAATTGTAAATCAAGATTATTACTGAATTATTGCCGAAGTGTATTCAATACAAATTCCCCTCAAATCTCAGGGCAGTTTTTCAGACTCAAAATACCCTCAAAGTAATATCATCCTCGTAAAGTAGAAAAAAAGGCAAAAATAAAAAAGAGGTGAAGATGATATTCACGAAATATTTATGTTTATATTTTTTCATAAATCAGTATCCTCGCCATAATATTGCTCCCGTGGGTGTCGTTTTTCGGAACGGGCCACCAGATTTTATAGCCTCAATATTTTTTATCTGTGAATCATTATTAAGAGGTTGGCTCTTTCTCATAATGAAGTGACAAAAATTGCTTTTGAACCACGTTAAGTTAGTGGAGCTTGAATTATTTAAAGATGCAAATTATTTTAAAGTAATAAAATATTACTCTTAGCTTTTAAAAAAGAACATTTGTAGTTCGTCATTAAATAAAAGTGTTGAATATATTGAGGAAGCTTGGCGTATAAGACCGGGGGCTGCTATAAGGACCTTCTGATGGGCTCTATATTTTATGTGAATTTAATCCATTTTGCTCAGTTTTGTTAAATTACAAGCTTTGTACAATGTCACGAAATAAGAAAAAAAAAATAAAAAAGTAAAGTGCAGCGTTAGCCGTCTTAACAAAATTTTCTGAAACACCGTATTAATTTTTCGCAAGAACAGCACAGTGGACAAACAATTGTAGTTAACTTTGCTTTGCATGTTTCTTGTGATGTTTATCACTTGTTTCTTGTAATTGATTGATAAGTGATAAGTTTTTATTCTGAGGGTTAAGCCACTAGTCTACAGTTCACAATTTAACTCTGATCTTGAAAGTTTAGTATTGTTTTTTTTTAAATGGTAAGTGATTTTTTTTGTTGTGTTTTCCAACGTTCGTGGGCTGATAAAAAAAATTCTTTGATATGTGTGGCCATTTTGTATAATACAGACCTGCTGTTTTGGCTTGCTGATTTTGCTTAGCAGAACCTTCCTTACTAAAGGTAATGTTCTAATACGAACTTTTATTTCATGTGGCTCAAATTGACTAAGTGGCTCAAATTTACTGTCCCCAGCACATCATCCATTATTGGTTTATTTAAAGTAGTCCAAATCTTGATAGCCATTCAACTATTTTTAATGACTTTGATGATTCCATTTACCGAATTATTTCCCTGTACCCTCAGTGACTTCAATGTACACAATTCAAGTTGTCTCTCCTATTCAGGACAGACAACACTTGAAGGAAGATATGTTGAGAACTTTGCTGAGATGTATAACCTTAATCAGCATGTAGATGAGCACACTCGACTTGTTTCTTTATTCTAAACTTGATGAGTATTTGTTTTTATAGTTTTCGCCTTACTAAAGGGATTGTGACTACCCTTAAAATATTTAGGCACAGTCCAAACGTTAAGGAATATTGGAGGATTAAATAAGAGATACCGATGTACATTGGTTTTTAATATCTGAAAATCCACTAGCAGGGAGATATTGAGCCGGGTAAAGTACTCCCCATTTGTGTAGTACGGCTAGAGAAATAACCTCTGAGTTAAACAGTACGCCCGAAGTTGAGCTCAAGTGTAAGCTCTCTATTCGGAACTTTGTGCCATTGTTTAAAAACAAGCAATTTCCCGAGTTCCATTCATATAGTAAAAGATAATCTTGATTTCTCGAAAGTGACGTTGATGCCAGTGCCGATATGATTAAAGAAGTGATTTTTAATGGGATAAGTACTTTTATTCCTAACATCATTAAGAGTATAAAACCCAAAGTAAATTCTTGGTTCGATTCAAGCTCTAAAGAAGCTATCACGTTGTGAAAAGTAAGTTTCTGCTCTTACAAAAGCCAAACCAAGTGAGGTAAATTGAAAAAAGCATAAATAAGTCAGAAATTATTGCAAAGCTGTCATAAAAAGAACCAAATTTTTACATGAGCTGAAATGACGGCAACAAATTCTGCAATGTCCCAAAGGGGAGGCGATAGAAACGTCTGCTCATTTGTCAAGAACGTAAAAAATTCATCATTACTTTTCGGTTTCAATGCTCATATGCTATCTCATCTACTATCATAGAATCTTCCATAGAAGATGGAAAACAATATTAGTCCAGTCTTTTCTTTATAAAGACGTCACTTCCTCTCCCTCCTCCTAGCGACCAATTGCACTTAAGTCTCTTATTTAAGAAATATTAGAAATATTTCAAAGATCGAAAGCTTCTGAGTGACCAGCAATAGTTTCATTGGTGATCCGATGGCTTATCTAACCGAAGATTGGAACAGATCTTTACATTGTTTTAGAGAAAGTACGATTATTACGCTTGATATCTCTTAGACGTTTTATAGATATTCAAAATGCGTGCTTTTGGTATCCACGTAACCCTTATTCTGTGGTTTAGAAATAATCTTCTAGTTCGTTCAATACATTTTGTAATGGGCGGTTTCAAGTCTGGTCTTTACAAAATAGACGCTGGTGTTCTCCAGGGCTCCGTTTTATCTCCGAATCTTTTCCTCATTTTAATAAATGTCTGAAACTTCAAGTGCACTTGATTGGTTTTCCAACAAACCATATCCTCCAGCTTGTCATACTCGTTCTCAAATCCACATACATTGCCTTCGGAAGTGGAATTGCAACGAAATCGTATGATAAGCTCATTAAATTCCCATTTTTACAGCATTCCTAAATGGAGTACACAAAATCGTGTGGAGTTTAATACTTCGAAACCTCAATGCTGTTGAAGCGAAATGTACCCGCTATGCTATGCCATTGTCATTGAGCGCATCGAAGAAACCGATAAGCTCACAGCTCACAGTAACTGAAATATTTGAGCAGGTGCAGCTCAAACTTGTCGGAATTTACCGGATAGAATTCAGAACAGAGCGATAAAACTGATAGAAAACAAAACCATTATGGATTCATTCCCATCTCTTGAACACCTTCGGAATGTTTCATGTATTTCCTTTTTTTATCTCTTTTTTTCACAAGCAATGTTCACTCGAAGTAGCCACTTGTATTTCTTCCCTCAATCAATTCACCCGAGATACCCATTTCCCTTAAAAAGTTCGTCAGTTCACCCTCAAAAGACTAATAATTTTGGACCGACACCGTCCGATTTGTTTTTTTTTGTTTGCCATTTCAATTTGCTCTCCCCCTCTTATTTGCTCATTGCTCGTGCTGTGTTTATGTTCAACATTATAAGGGTCTCACACTGAATTGAATTGTACAAAAAAAAATACTTTCTCGACTCTGATGAACTTTATACTTCATTCCTTGGTGATCATACTTCTGTTCGTTATTTCCAACCCAATATTTCGTCCAGCTCGTCAAATGATGTGACAAGGCTAGAGGATTTCGAAGCTGTCAATAAAGTTGACTTTCCTATACTCTGTCCAACAAAAATTGTCAGTACAGGGAAGATAGGACGTTTGTCTCTCATTCTGTTTGCATTGCCATGCATAAGTGTGTCGCCTTTTAAAGCTCTCACAGGGATTCCGTAGTTTAAATTATAAATCGCCGCAAATGAGAGTAAAAAACGCGTAGGGCTACCGTCTGCCGATTCAAAACGACTGAAAACAATATTCAATAAATTTACCTTTTCCCACAACGCCAAGCGGTAAGATAATAGGCTCGTTTTTTTAAGTTGGAAAGCAATACGACAACACTCAACATACTCTTCTTCTTAAAATGTGTTCTCAAAAGCTTCAAATCCCAAAAGCTCCTCAATAAAAACCACTGAAAAAGCTAATTGCATGCAAATTAAGAATGATAATGGTAACTCTGTTTTGATGTAGATAAAGAGCGCACGATTGTATTGAGTGACACTTGGACTTGACACTCTTGGCAGTATCTCATCAGCAGTGGGATACGACGGTCGTGTTGGGGTGTACAACTTTTTGCAAAGAACTACAACAACAATTCCTTAAGAAAAGTCAGCGGCTTGCTCTTTTTTAGTGGCATTTTTCCTAATGCATTGTAGTGAGGGTGCATCAGGCGCCACTGCTTTAGAAAAAGCTCTCCCATAAGGCCTGTACTGACAATTTTTGTTGGACAGAGTATAGCGTGGTTCTCCGATTTTACACGATTCGGAGGATTTTAGCTTCGAGATATACTTCCGGACAACTGTTCGGAATTTTTCTCCGACATTATTTTAACGCACCCGGTGAACTGCGTTGAAGTGCGATCAAGTGCTTTATTTGTGTAATTTCTGACAGCTAAATGCAATTGGTTTTCCGATTTCGTCCGACACAAATTCAAAGCAGCCTTCGAGAAGATAATTGAGAAACAGATTTCAAGAGACCAAGACAACGATTTTGTACGTTTTATAGTTAATCAGAGCTGCTCTTCTTCTATGATCAATCTACTCGAAGACACTAGAGTTAGCTCTGTCAAGGGTGCGCTGCTTACCCCATTTTTCAAAAGCTTTCAAGAAAATGAATAGCAGTATTCTCAAATGAAAACAAATAACCCTTTTCGGTTTCAGTAGCCTAGAATGCAGGCTAATAACAAACTTTATTAGTCTAGCAGGTTACAGAGATAAGTCGGGAAATTTTAAAGACTTTGAACACAAGGAGTCCCACAGGGATCAATTCTCAATCCAACTTTTTTTCTATGTTCATCAATATTCTGCCTTTGTGCTGTTCACTTGCTTATATCTCAATGAATGAATTGTCGAAAATGACTGCACTATGTGACACCAATCTCTTTTGCAAGGACTACTAGTTTCAAAAACAACATACTGTCTAGCAAAATCACCACCAAAGTTTGAAATAAAAAGGTAGACAAAATTTGTTGGACTTGTTTCCTTCAATTTTCGTACCTTCTTTCTATTCCAATGAATAAAACTGAATCTTGTTGGTAGCATACACAAGTTGTATTTATTTCACTGAAACTTTCAACAATTCCATGATGCTACAAACAGAGCTTTGCAAGTCCATCTTATCACAGAAAACCCCCTTTTAATGAATACAAAATGTGATCTGAAGACGGTCCATATCATACAAGTTACACTTCGCCAAAATGTTTTTTCTAATCGACCCTCTTACTTTACTGCCTCTTTAAGGAAAACTTACCTCGTCCTACTTAATATTTGTGCAAGCCAAAAATTGTCTACTTACAAATTTATCAAGGACATTACTATTGCGGAATACCATTTCCATAAAAGTACATGTTGTAAAAATAATACAAAAAAATATATAAAGACCTAACAAAACAAAACAAAAAAATATGCAAACAGCGATGAAAAATTGCTATCCTGAGTATCCCTTCAATCATAAAAACAAAAAAAAATCTACTCAGTTTCTAACATGGCATGTATACGCAGTATATATAGGCATGGATACAATACGTGCTCATAGTTAACTGGACCTTGAAATAATAAAACATGCCAACATACATATGTACATTATTGAGCAAAAAAAAAAAAATAAGCACGCGCTCCGTTGTTTCATTCGGTTCATTGAAAATTTATATGCATTATCACGCACATCCTTTCATTTGTTTCAGTTAAAAATACATCACGGTTAAGGTATACAAGATGAAATCCCCCATTTGGTCGCAAGAACCTGCTCTGAAAATTTCAAGTGGATAAAAATCCGTTTTTCTTAAGAAAAAGGTAACGACATAAGAAATCATGCGAGAGCGGTAAAGTTTAATACCACAGATAAAACGTGAAAGGGTATAATTTCACCCCATTAAGCTGGCAGGCGCAACTTTCTCAAAGAATTTATTTAAAATGAAAAAAAAATTATGAAGGACTTGTCACTTCTTTGTTTTAATTTGACAGTGAATCGAACCACCGAGAACTCCAGCGTGATAGTTAAAATTAAAATGTCTCACCCTGTCCCTCCGTTCTCTATCGGACACAGTTCTACTGAACCGAAGACGCTATGCTCCGTCTTGTGCGAGAACGTTTCAACCATAAAGGAGCCGCATATCCACAGTCGTACGGCCGACGTGGTAGATCAACGTAATCACCATTCTATCCTGGACCAGCCCTCGACTGCCTAAGTAGAGAAATGCATCGGGCGGGATTAGGCCGCTTAGACGTAAACTCTGATAATAATAGTCGTTTGGGTAGTAAGCCCCAAAAATAAGGCTGTTGGTCGAGGACATCGTTCTTGCAATGTGACCTCGAATCAGCTTTATCAAAAAATTATCAATTCTGTTTAAGTTGGCTCCGTTGTATAGAACCTGGCTGGAATAATAATGTTTGTACTTCGACTCTGGTGTTCTGTTTAATCCAAGGCAACTTCTAAGACACTCCTCTCAATCAACCGAATCTTTTCCATTTGAGATGGGGCAACGCTGAACCACACCGGGCAACCAGAGGCAATCATCGGCCGGATGAGAGCCTTGTAGCAAATCACCTTCACCCTGTTGTCAAGCCGGCTGCTGTAAAACAACCGTTTTGACAGGGCAAACGCTCCCCTACCGCTGGTCTGTCGAAATACAAATACTGATCCAACCAGATGCCAAGGTACTTTAATACACTTTTATCCGTCAGTGGCTGTCCATGTGACCCTACGATCACCAGCTTGCGCCAGTTCCTTCTCGTATCCCTTGAGGTTCCATGTAGCGGGTCCTAAGCAGAATCGTTTCAGATTTCTGAAAGTTGATTTTCAACTTGCAGTCGTCGCAATACCGCTCAATCTAGTCGAAGTCACGCTGCAAAAGAATTCTGATTACCTCGACTTGTGGAGCTGTGCTGTACTCTATTAGATCTTCGGCATATGCAATTGCCTGAGTTAGACTAGCTTGACCGCTCCAGGCTGAAGACCATTTCTTATATCGAAGATTGCCGAAGAAGTTACCATTGAGCATGTAGATAGTGGCTTACGTATGCCGAGTCTGGTCAGTTTTAAATAGTGACTCTCTAACCATACGGTGCCAAAAGCCTTCTCCAAATCTACCAGATAAGCACCAGTACACTGGCTTTAGTATCATGTCCTGCCTTAAGCTGAACTGAGTATCCGGTATGATATTGTTGTCCTCCGCTTATTTTGACAGAGTTCTATTAATAACTTTTGCGAATACCTTACCGACACTCGGAAGAAGACTCATTGACCAGAGATTGGCCGGATTGCAGTTGTCCTCTCCCTTTTTCGGGGGAGGATGTACCACAGCTGTCTTCCATCGCACTGAATAATGTACATTATTCAATGCGTTGATTTTGATCAAAATCGGATGTGGGAATTTTTTTTTGAACACAATACATTCAAAGCAAAGTTTTTGAAAATAGAAGTTAGTTTTTAGAAAAGAAAGATGTTCCCTAATGAAGCCTAAATTTATGAGTTATGTTGAAGTTTCCTCTGTTACGAAGTCAATCCAGATATTGCTCACAGCTTTGAGAAGACTTTCCTCTAGCTGCTACTAGTTAAAATACCTATGTTTGTGTTTGGTGAAAAACATAAATTTTTTGATACTTAATGTAATTTATTGCACCAAGTCTATAGAGAAGAGCTATAGTCACTTTCAGAATTGGGAAAAAGCTACACCACTTTCAAAGTCCTTCAGACCGACAAGCTTAACATCTTTTTTGCAAAAGACTTCGGAGAAGGTAATTGATAACCTGATGATGTTCATTGTCAAGGACGAAATGCCGTGGTGAAAAAAAATTTGTTTCATTTGACCTAAAACCTATTAAACAACCATGACGGTAATTGATGACTTCATAAGTTTGGAAGTACAGGGTGTGTTTTATGTTCCAGGTCTATGTTTTTTTTTTAATAACTTTCAAATGAAATAAAATGTTATAATTTATAATTCATTGATTGATTATGATCCTTAACATAAGGTATGAACAAATGGGCATCAGTTAAGATTTTAAGGTTATGTTCTTATCAAGAAAGAACTGCGATGATGAGGTCGTGACAAAAACTTTCGACACAACTATCTTTACTGATGGCTCAAAGATGGAGTGTGGTATTGGTTTAGGAGTTTATTCTGAGACTTTGGATATACATATCTAGGGCGTCTAGGCTATCCGACTTTGCTAATGTTTTTCAAGCTTAATAACTGGCTATTAGAGAAGCATGCAAGGCACTCAAACAAGATCCAAACCAGAACCGGAATACGGTTTTTATCACTTACAGTCAGGCGGCAGTTAAAGCCATTACACCATCCTTTAAATGTCACTCTTATCTGGGTTCCGGGTCATTGTGGCATTGATGGGAATGAACGGCCGGACGAGCTGGTCGGGCAAGGATCAGCACTTCATAACTCACTTGCAAAAAGAGTCAACATTGCGGTCGAAGTTATGAAGGGCAAATTTCTCTCAATTTTTCTTAGCGAATAAAGCCGTAGGTGGAGCAGTTTAACTAACTGCATTATATCTAGAAAGATCCGGCCCACCTATAATAAATCCCGAACACTTGAGCGTCTGATATGCAGACACAGACAATACATAGCCAGGATCATAGTTACCTGCAGCGGATACTGGCCAATAGAAGACCATGCAGCGAAGCACGGCATTTCTCACGACACTCACTATCATAGCTTTGGCGACTAGCGAAGAAAGCAAACAGTCCTCCATTTCCTCTGCAAAGACACTGCTCTGGCCAAATTTAGAGCACAATTATTAGGAAGAGCATTTTTTGATGACATTGAAAAACTTTCCAAAATGAAGATCAGAGACTTGATCTTGTTTCTCAAAGCGACGAAATGGTTCTATGACGAACTTCGGTTACTTCTGTGCCGTACCCTCTGTTTGATTCCTTAGATCCTGAGGTAGCGGACTGAGGGCTTTGACGAAAGTTTAAGATGCGGGGGGACGAATGAACCCTCAATCGGATTGACTACTGTTTGCGCACTGCCTAACTTGGCATAGTGTAGAAGGTGTCGGATGAGTGTGGTGGTCCCGTTGAGTAAGTGATACAAATTCCAGATGATTGTGCAGAAGAAAACTAACAATAAGAAACATCAAAACCTACTAGATTCTTTCTTCTCTTTGAACTCAATACAAACTTTTTTTTTTTTTTTTTTTTTATAATCTACGCACGCTCAAGGGAATATGATTACCCTTCAAATGTTTCAACACAGCGTGGGCGTGAAGTTACGGAAGAGAAAGAAGGATAGGAAAGATGTGTGGCACGATGTTCTGAGACTGAAGGTGGTTGTCTCAGATTTTTTATCTCCAGGGATGGCGGCTGAACTAAAGCGGAGAATTGCCGTGTCTTTTTTCTATGTCCCTTATAATTCGCATTATTTTATTCGTTTTTCATCCTTGTTGGGCATACTAGTTTAACTCAATCACATGTTGTTAGTGTTATGCCTAAACAACATGTAATGAGTAAACCAGCAGCCCATTGATGACAATTTATAGAAGGTTTTAATGGAATTAAAGACGACATAGACGACGGCAGGGATCGAACCTGTGATATTGAGGTTGATAGGCGAGCATACAACCATCGCGCCACGGCCACCCCCCTAACTGGATTACTTCGTGAAAGTGTTTATAATTTCCCATATCACAGGCTCATACGAGTTATGGTATCAAAATGGCGCACTTCAGAGCTAATTGGTCCACAGACCATATCCAGTGGTCGCCATTCCAATCTACCTATGTACGTACCATTCCTTTACCTTCAGGTCTGAAGGCTTCAAATCAGAGGATCGTGAGGGTCAGTCAATATCACCACTGTTTGACGTTATTCGGCCGGAACTAATCTCTCGTAAAATTCTCATCGTATCACTAGCTGTGTGTGATGTAGCTCTGTCTTCTTGGAATCACATGCTCTGTCTGCCTAATTGATCCAATTTGGGCAAAAACAGGGTTTGCAAACAGTTTCCTATAGCTGTCATTAGTCAATGTTACATCATTGCCTATGGCATCTTCCGCGATCCGTCCTAAATATGCACCATGCAAGTAACTCTTCGAGGGTTTTCATTGTTTCAATAGCGGCTATTTTGTTCATTAACAAAGCCAGCCAAGTAAGAATTCGCCGGTACCGGTCGTCGGGCGAGCTGTAGAACTCAAAGACTCCATTCTCGCCAACGATGTTGATGGTCATTTCCATGCTCTATAATAAATTGATATCGATGACACTCTACGTTTAAATTTAATATTTTTAAACAAATCACACACAGCCTCCGTAATAGGTGTTACAACAGGTAACTGTTTGATAGGCCAAAAGACAAAACACGGCTTAGAATTTATTCTAACGATTTCTCCAGAAGCTGCATGGACGAAGAAGAGGAGAAATCGATTCCTCACCTTCGCTGTATGTACATGTACTCTTTATCCCAAAGACGTAGACTCCATCTGGGAGACTTCTACTACAAGATGGCGCAAAATTAATCAGCTTATCGGAAGATGTTATAATTTTTTGCAAATGGCGTCGTACTTTTATCTTATTTGACATTTGTAAATGCAAGAGCGTGGATTTTTGTTTTTTTTAGCAATAATCGATCGGTCGGTGTTGACGCAACGTGAATTTTGACGTCGATTTCCTATTCGTATCGCGCCAACAGGGCAAATATCCCGGCGCTTAGCTACTCGACTCGAACAGACTGGAACCACAGGAGACCATACAGGGCGTGGCCGCCACCGGACTGGTCGTTCGGCCGAGAATATTACTGCATCGTGTAGTTCCGCTGTCGATGAAAATTAGGAAACATCAACCAAGCGACAGGCTACGTGCATCAGTCAATGCTTGCTAACGGTCCCTAGCGTGTGAAATACTTTCAAGCCATCCTCAATCTCAAAAACGAAGAGGAGGATTTTGTGTCAAAAATGATCATGAGCCTCGAGGCGCATTTCTACTTGAGAGTTTACGTCAGTAATCTTCATTTCTGAGCACTGAAAATCCGCGTGTGATTCCCGAAGAGCCATTATATCTACTTAGAGCCACTGTGTGGTGGGGCATTCACGCGGGAGGAGTGATTGGGCCGTAGGTCATTGGCAATACGGCCACTGTTACTGGTGAACACTACAGGGCCATGATAAACAATTTCTTACTTCCGGAATTGGATGAGCGAGACTTGGTGAATATGTGGTTTGAACAAGACGGTGCGTGCAACCGAACACAAAGCACGAGCCACAATGATTACTGTAAAGGAGCGTTTTCTGGTCGAGTAGTCTCCCATTTAGGCAATTTGGCATGGCCAGCAAGACCATCCTATTTAATCATCCAAGACTTCTTTCTTTGTGGCTACTTGAAGTCGTGGGTTTATGCCAACAAGGCTCAGACAATCGCAGCACTCAAGGAGAATATACGAGTATGTACGACGGGAATGCGAACAATTATCACCAGAAATCGTGGAGAAATTCATGGAAAATGGAAGTAGCCACTGAAATGATATCATCTTTTTCACTTAACAGACAAAATTCTAAAGTTTCAATTAAGGATTCTCAAAATCATTTTTTTTTATTTAGGTAGTGAAAAAGTATTTCAAAAACAAAATTGGATGAATATAATTTGCGCAACCTAGTACAATGATCTCAGTGATCTGGCAAATATAGATGTAAGCTTTCTTCATGAGCAACTCTAATTCGTTTAACTATTAGGGAGAAAGTCTACAAGATTCAATATCACAAAGGACCAACTAATGGTCTAAATGTATCGGGCTCTCCTTCTGACAGCCATGCCAACCAAACCTAATACTCTAACGACTGTCAATTGCCAACAGACAAATTTGATTCACCCAAAAATGACAACCAAATAAAATCGATCTAGAACATAAAACGCACCTTGTACTTTTCCTCGCAAATGGAACAGAGCTAAATTTTGTATGCTTATGTTTTATTAAAAATCCAAGGTAATTTCTTAGCCTAAATTAAAACCCCATCTGTCTATTCATCTCTTTGTTCTACCAAAAGAGCCCACAAAGCACTTAATTTGTGAGCATTAAATTTAAAATCTACATTTTACGCAGGGAATAACATTAAAATGAAAATCTGCTCATTAATGTGGTTGGTATTAATTTATTTACAACCACACTTTGATTGGAGTTCTGTTTATATTGTGTAATTTTGAATTAAAAAATATGCAACAGAAATTAATTTAAATTAAAGTGCACAACGACATTATTCGATTACACGACCAGCACAGTAGAAGCTAAGAATTATAAATGAGACAAATTATGTGTTTTTTTGTTGGTCCCTTCCAAAGTCTGTGCGCCATTGTTACATCCAAAAAAACCATTTATAAAGTAATAATATCGATAATGCCATATGGAATTTAATTGATGTCCTGAATTAAAATATTTAAATATCTGACAGGACATGCTGGCGAGTTTAAAAATAAACCATCATCAACTTTTGATACCCCATAGTTTTGTATATGTTTTTGTAGAGCGATTTAATGAATTTAAAATTGGTTCAAATGACGCGAAACGGATTTATTAGTTTTGTAAGCTCGAAATTGAATACTTGACAGGAGGCAATTAAAATAATCAATCATAATAAATTACACAATAGACATTCATAAAAAAAAGCATTTCACCACCTTTTTTAACACATCATTCACATTCATCTGCAAAAAAAAAAATATTTCGAATCAAATCGTTTTCACCGAACTAAACCGCATTTATCATTTGAAACATCCACAAGAAAAACTGTATTTTTATTTTGCTTTTGTTGCCCTTTTTTTGCATTTAAACATAGTTCCTCTCTGCACCATCTATTTGTCTCTTTCTCAAACAAACTCATACAATTCTATATATGTTCTATCATATCCACATCATCATTTTGCGTCCATCTATTATCTCTCTGTTCAGGCTGACAGCGATTCTGAAGAAGAATCTGATGGATCAATTACATCTCCTCAACAGTCGAAACCACCAACACCGGCTGCGGTGACAGCTGTCAAAAAACCAACCCGCTCTGCCAGCAGCGATTCCACAGCATCAACGGAGAGTTCAAGTTCTGCAGCTGCTCCATCGACACCAACAAAATCTGCAGTCACAGCCGCAGCAGTAGCAGCCGAAACAAGGTCCCGCTACACCCCCAGGGAATCGACAGTCCGTGAGACATCGACTCCACGTACTCGTGGTGAAAGTGTTATCACCACACCAGTCCCCGAAAAGAAGCCATTTGTAAGTCGCTTCTTGCCACAGCACACTCACAGCACACCCGAGAAGAAAAAGGCTGAATCCGAGTCGAGTACCGAAGAAGAGACCTCAACCGAGGAGTCCGAAGATGAAGCCAGCAAAAAGCCGCCAGTGAAGGCTCCTGCAACTCCAGCTGCGTCTAGTGCAAGCACTTACAGGGAACGTCTCGAGGCAAGACGTAACTCACGAGACGAAGCAAACAGGCCTTCATCGTACACCCCGAACACTAGCAACTATGGCAGTTCATCGACTGCCCGTACTCGGCCCGTACCTGCTGCCCACCATGATGCCGAAGATCGTTATGGAGCTTCTGGAAGCAGGTAAATTAAAAAAATTTCTAAATTAAATATTTTATTTTATTTTTTTAATTTGTTTTTGTCTTTTTATTATTTTTTTTTATTTCTAATAAGCAAATACAAACGACACTATTGACAAAAATGGAACACGAAATACTAACAATTTCAAAAATAAAAATCAAACAGTTTTGAGTTCAATTCAATTGCACGATGTTTTTAATTTAACAATGTATTCTTTTTGTTTTTTTTTTTTTTCTGTTGAGTTTTCTCTTTTTTTTCAAATGTAATATTGATGAGAATTTATTGTGAATTGCTTCGAAGCACTTTGTAAATATGTTTGAAAATCAATATCTAACTGTTTTACTAGAATTTTGTAACAATTGCAGTTGATATTTGTTTTTTTGTTAAGTCAATGGATCCTGAACTTGAAAAGTTATATCTTGCTAGGACAATGTATAGATTTATGTTTATAGGGCTGACTGGCAATAGCAGTTCTCCCTGACTTAGGATACACGTTTGTAAATCAGTGAGAGTGACAACAGCTGTCAAAAAAACTTTCTTGCAAGTCCGCCTCATTTTTTAATTATCAGTAGTTAAATGTCACTTGTCAGAATATTTTAATAACAGTCCCTAGTTTTAAATTGTGGTAAGAAAAACAAGTTTTAACATTGGTTTCATGAATATTTAGCCAGAAGTTTTGTGTCCACATGCCATAAAGTCCAAATTTGATTTTAGACTAAATGGCGCCCGAGTGATATAATCAAACTATGTTTTTTATCTCAACCCTAATTAAATCTACTGCTTTAAGGGATTCCTTACGAATTTTTTGAACAAAATTTACAAAAATATATATTGTTATAGATTACTACAAAAGCATTAACCTGTAGTAATCAATTTAATTACTGTTGATTGCTACAGGTTATTGCTTTTTCTCGGGTGTTAATCTTAAAATAGAATAAGACAAGCTGTGTGCGAGGGCCATGTATGTCATCATGTGACAAGAGGCCTCGGCTTCTTACGATGATTCCGACCCTAGTGTTCCAATTTTTGTTTTGTATTTGGGCGATGGCCTGTGTTATGTTCACGTTAAGAGCATCTCTGTAAGAGATAACCTTACCCTCAAATCGTAAGGTTGAATGTCATTCGTGGCCTCCGCTCGCTGTGAGGTACGTAGCGCCACCGTTCTGCTGGAACCACATTTCATGTGGGTTCATATGGATCAAATTGGGCCGTAAAAAATTGCTTATCTTTGTTCTGTAGCGCTAGCCATTGAAGCTGACCGCTATATTAATGCTGTTTTATAAAAATTATGTAGCTGGCCCAAAATCCACAACAATCGGTAACTTTTTCACGGTGCATTGTCACCTGGTGAACCTCGTGTGGGTTGGTGTCGTCCCATATACGGCAATTTTGCTTGTTAACACAGCCATTCATCCAAAAATGAAGATAATTTTCCGGCCAAAATTGGGGACCTCTTCCAAACCGCTCTGAAGCCCAGTCAGCGACCAACAGGCGTTGTCTATGATCATGAACTTTGAGCTCCTGGGTCAGTTGCATGTTTTACTGGTGTAAGCCTGACACAAAATTCGCCAATTTGAAGTACGCGAAAGGTCGAGTTCTTGTACACAGCGAGGAATTGACTGCCTTTGATTCTCCTGCACACTCTCATGGACAACGGTGATATTTTTGGCAGATTTTGCGTTTCATTGACGTGCGGTTTCGAATTTATGCATAACGTTACGCATAGTCTTTTCGATGAGTCGATTATGGTAACCGTAAAAAAGGCGAAGTGAACAAAATACTTCTCGAACAGAAGTCCGAATTTCATGAAACAATTTAATCAATTGCACAGGGTGTTCAATGCTTTAACTCAATCTCTCTATTGATTAAGAAAGAAAATCTAAATAAATGGCAGCCAACTTGACAGATGTACCTTCAACAATATGGGCTCAATTACCTGTCAAAGTAAAAAAATTTCTACTGGAAAACCTTTTTTAAATAAAATATGAATAAAATCATGATAATTTCGTGCTGTCAACCAACACATTTTATGTAAATTAACTTAATAAAAAAATTCATTAATTGAATAACAAAAAATGTTCATCAGTTTTTCGTTGACTAATGAAATAATTTCATTAACTAAACGAAACATTTTTGAACAACTTCAGCAAATTCCGTCATCGGCAGTGTTTTAATTAAAATTTATTTACGTCAGCGAAATTGTTTGTTGTATTGGTTTGGTTCAGTCAATTTAAATCCGAATCTATGAAACCCAACTACCCCAGTTTATTTTTTATGAAAACTCTGAGGTTAACTAAAAATGATTTTCTCATTATTAATATCATATCTTTTTACTGATTTAGTTTAGATAGCTAAGAAGTCTAGAATTAGTACCCCGTGCATAATGGTTAGTGATTGGGACTGTCATGCAGAAGATCTTGAGTTCGATTCTCAGCCCTTGCAGAAAAAAGTTTTTCAGGGGTGTACTGCCTCTCGCAAGGAATTGACAAATCCTCTAGAGTATCTATTGTCATGAAAAGTGCAGCTCATTAGCCGTTCGGAATCGGTAGAAAGTTGCAGGTCCTCTCCATTCGTGGTAACACGCACACCGGAATGGTTGAGAGTTGTAAGTCACTAGGTCCTGGTACTCTTCTGAGCTGTTGCACCACCAAATTTATTTTAACTTAGAAGTCTTAGGTGGGAAAATTAAAAAAAAATTATAAAGAATGGAGAAATATTTAAAAAGATGGCAGCCGAAGCTTATACAGAATCGGAAAGAAAATATTTATTAAGACTTAAAAAAATAAATTTGGTGGTACAGCAGCTCGAAGAGAACCAGAACCTAGTGACTTACAACTCTCAACCATTCTTGTATGCCTGTTAATCTTACGAGGATTTGTAAATTCCTCTACAGAAGCAGCAATTTGATTCCGCTTATTTATTTTTCGATTTGTGATATTTTTTTGACACAACACAAATGGGCTATTTTGAAATTTAACACTCATGCAGGTGCTTCGAGGCAATTACATAGAGAAATTAATTAATATAAATAGTTCTTTTAGTCGCGTATTTAACTCTTATTTGTATACCAAAATCACTCAGTTTTTATATTAAATATTTTTAGTACATCAATTATTCGTGAAATAGGACTTTTTATTCTGGTCATTGCTCTTGTTATTCGGGTAGTGGTTCGGCTCTTGCAATTTAAATCAACAGTATTAGCTAATAAATAGGTAAACCAGAGTAAATTTTAACCATCATAAGACTCAAGTTGGAAATGAAGCTTTGTTTATTTTTTTTTTATTCTCAACAGTGCGCTGCCATTTTAAGGGATTCCTTTTATGTTTTTGAAAAAGCACACAAAAATCGACTTTAATTTCTAAATTTTATTAAAGATTTCGTTGTTTTTCTTTTGGTTTTGTTATTAATACTCAAAACATCATGATTAACCAAAATTATTTTGAATTATCTTATATTGCATATTTAGAGCGTTATTTTTTTTTCTAAATATTATATTTAAAAGTTAAAGCTTTATTTATTCCTTCAAAATTTAAAATCCTTACTGATCCCATCAAATAGAGTCCATATCATAAGTTTTCCAAACCTATATCCCAATAACAAGGAAAATCTCATTTACCAAAACTTATCATAGATTTCTACAGGATTTCACTCTTATTTAGATGTAAAAAGTAGCTGAAATGATTTTCTTATTTTTTTTTAATATTTTATATTTTCTTTATAGTATGTTCGAATGAGCAATCACTTTGCATGCTCCAAAAGATATATAGTCAGTGGAATTGTATTTACTTATATTGGAATGCCTTCAAAAATTTAGCATTTTATCGCACTGATATATGTATCACCTTAGTTTCATAAATGAAGTTATCCCTCTAGAAATAAAGAAAAAACAAAATGGTGGTCCAGTTACTCCTTATGTTCACAAAAAACCAGGCTTGCAACTTCAAAAAAAGAGCTTTTTCTGAGAAGATTGAACCGTTTTCTGAACACATCGAAAGGAAATATATATAAATGTTTAGCAAAACTTCGTGTCCGTTGTATAATTAATTATTAGAGGTTATGTTACACCTTATATTACGAGTTCATTTTTCTCAAAAAGGTGAAGGTAACTTTTCTTTTTGATGATATTTTTGTTGGCGTAAACAACTCGAATATGTTCTTTAAAACTTTTTACTTGCAATACATACATACATTCGTACTATGTGGCAAATAATGCATTCGTAAAAACAGTTAAAATCGAGATTTTGATCAGACTTGACATTAGGATGATAGGGAGTATGGAAAAAAGTGGCTCTGGCAAGTCTCTCTGTTCGATTACTTCTCGGTTGATTTTTTTGGTATGTATCATTGTTAAATTTTTTCCCCACATATTTTTTTTCAAAACTTTATTACATATGTAATTTTTGTCTCAAAAACTGTTCCTGTTAAAAAACTCAAAAAATAGTTGAAAAAATGTATTAATGGTACCCCCTAAGAACCATTTTTTTCTTTTCGATTTTCACAAAAAACGGTACAACTGATTTCGATTAAGCTCCTTAAAAGTTTGTATGGTATTGTTTATTCAAATTTTTACAAACAACTTTTTTTGTTTGAAAAAATTTCATATTTATAAAACGCCATTTTTGATTTTCTTGAATCTAGACAAATGACAGTTTTTTATATTTTATCTCAAAATAATGATACACATCATTGAAATCGTAGAAAATGGTTTTCGAAAATCGTATTTTTTTCTCGAAAAAGGCACCAAAATTTTACGATCTATAATTTATTCAATAAAGAAAAATGTTATCAAGATATTTATGACCATACCTACCATAGAACTTTTTTTCTAATTTAACTTTCGTATCCGGCTTAACGAATTTTATGGAAAATTTAGGAACTTCTAAGAAGTTTTAAAAAATAATTCAAAATGAAAATTTGATCCCTCAAAAACGAGCAAGTATTTTTTTGTTTCGAAATTTATGTTTAAGTTTAAGAATAAAAAAACTTAAAATTGGCTTATAAATCAAATTGGTGAATATTTTTTTTACATGGATATAGAAGTACTAAGCATTTAGCAGCGTTTTTTGTGGTGTCGAAAATATGGTTAATCCAAACAAGATCGTCGTTGCTGAGAGCTTTTTGGCATGTTAGATGTAAGTGCCATTCATGCACAATGGCATAGGCAGCATATTTTCTTTAACGACAATAGACAGTATTGAGTTTTCGAAGCCTTAAACTCCACACGATTTTGTATACCCCATTTAACAATGCTGTAAAGATCAGAGTTGAATGAGCTTATCATACGATATCGTTCCGAAGGAGATTGACGTGAATTTGAGAACGAATATAAAAAGCTGCGGATAGTCGTTGTAAAAATAAAGAAGGTTCAGACAAGAGGTCATTTATAATAATGAGGAAAAGAGTGAGAGATAAAACGGAGAATTTATTTTGTGAAGATCAGACTTAAAACCGTCTAAAGCAACATGTATTGAACGATCTAGAAAATAATTTCTAATCCAAAGAATAATATATTATATATATATAATATTTCTTGAGCTGATGATTAATCAGCAATTTCATGACCTTGGTAAGAAGGCACATTAGTGCAATTGGGGGGTAAGCGTTGTGATGAAGTCGTTTTTTTTTGGAACAGAATTGATAAGTGCTGTTTTCCATCATTCGAAAACAGAAGGAGCTGAGAAGACCACCTGATTGATGCTATAAGCAAACTATGTTTTCTAAGAGATCACTCTGATAGTTAAACCCACGGAAAATCTACATATTAGGGGCTTTATGTATTCTTGCTGAATACATTCTAAAAATGTACAGTCCATTTTGGTTTAGTATTAAAAAACAAAAGAAAAATGGAACAAACCTTTTGTGAAAAGATAGGAGTATATTAACAGCAATGTCAAACGATAAAAGTTTGAATAGGCACAATTGATAGTTAATGAGATATTCTATTTAAAGCATTCATTAGGACATTCAACCCTTCATATAGTTTTAGTGATCCATGAATCTTTCGGCATATAGAATGTACTTTCTTTATTTTTTGGTGGTTCAATCATACAAATCCAAATAAAACTACCGTCCTTGAAGTTAAGAAGGTTGAAAGCGTCCAGCTCCTGGCCTGTTAGGATCTTTGTATAACTTTCTATGCATTATACAATAATTGAAGTCTAAGTTTATTACAAAAGAATTTGTCTTTTATTAAAGTTAAATATTTTACTTTAAATTTAAATGAGAAAGTTTACATGTTTAAATAATATTTAAGAAATCCAAAAACAAATTCGGACCAAATTGAATTGAACTTCAAACGAATCGTGTAAGCATAATTCATACATATTACATATTTTATATTTATATTACCTCACAACACCGCACCATTTTGTTCGTTTTTGAGGCTATTTATATTCAAAACTAACAAACTTATAATATAATTATTACAGTACAATAAACGTCTTAGATCAATTACAATTTACATTTTGTTTAGTTTTTATTTTTAACCAAATCGTTTTTATTTGTTTCTTTTGTAATGAATATATTTTCATAAGTTTTACACAAACAATTTTTTAGATGTGCACTATTTTTTACAATTTTCTAACTTATGTACTAACTACTAGATCAATGCTGACACTTTTGTATTATATTTGTATTTTGTTCTTTTTTTAATTTTATTGTCTTTTTTGTTCTTTTTTTAATTTTATTGTCTTTTTTGTTTCTTTAATATTTTTTTGAAGAGGATTTTAAAATAATTTTCTATTAAAACATGTTTTGTTTCTTCGTTTCCCCAAGGTCAGTATTGCAAAACCCAGATATCAAGACATTGAGTTAGTTTGTTTAAAAAAACAGGGTTCCCAATTTGTTTTACTTCTTAATCTTAAAAAAAAATAATAGAAGGCTTGTAATATACATATTTTACTTTAAATTGAAAAAATAAATTACAACTTAGGGCTTACAACAATTTAAAGCAAACCTTTTCAACCTTTGACTGGAACAAAACGAAACAATTTAAAGTTTTTTTTTAAGATGTGGTTCTGCTAACGAAACATAATTGATTAAAAAGTAACTAAATACGAGTATGTATTTAATTTCAAACGCATTTGGTAATTAATTGAATATCTTCAATTTTTTTTCCTTAATAAAGCAACATGCATTCCATTTACGCTAAAAAAAATAAAATTCGTTGAATAAAAAAAATTCAAAAAAAAGCACTAACATTTTCCAAAATAATGTATGGTATTCCAATTTTAATTATAACCTTAATGATATGCACTTGAAACAAAAAAATTATCGATCCGTTTTCGAAATACATATTTTTCAAAAACAAAATGCAATTTTGAAGGAATCCCTTCATAAACATTTTGATCAAAACTACTTGAGCTTTTAACCAAATATGTATATTGAAAAACAGGCATCGTTACCTTTCTTTCGAAAACCAAATAGTTCATTAAGTAGCTCTGTATCGCTTAAACATGCTTAGTTCCCAATTAAACAAATTAAATAGCAAAAAGCCTTTAACAAAAGAGTTTCTCACTAATGGGTTTTTCCATTGGAATATTCAGGGGTGGAATCGGCTAAGGTAATATTTGATTGTCAATTTAATTATAGCTGTCGTCTATCATATCAATAAAAGAAATATAGAGAGGGCGATTGTCAAAACGACAATCAATCCAGATTTCAATCGAAAATTGATTTTTTTTTTCTGCGAATGGAATGCGATTCAAATAGATTTATTTTTCACGTTGTATTAGAGTAATTTTTGGTCTTTTTTTTAAATAAAAAAATATGAATTTGATGAACTAACAAAATCCTTTTCAACTAAAAAAAATAAACAAACCTTAAACACCATTTGCACGCTGACAGCTGAAAATTGCTTTGCTACAAGGAGAGATTAATCTGCCAAAAAAAAAATTAGGTGTGCCAAATTGATTTTAAATTGAAAAATAAACCAAATTTGTTTTGTTGCCCAATCGAATGGAAAAATTCTCATAACTGTTATTTTGGCAGATCTGAATAAAAAATAAATGTATTTATTTTACCAATGGAAAATCAAATAAAAGGGATATTCAAAAGTTTATTGCGAGTATTCTAACACTTAATTTTTTCAAATAAGTATTACATTTATTATTCTAGAACAATTTCGAACTAAAAAATTGTTTAGTTTATTTAATGCAATTAATGATAATTTAACTTTAGCCTTAAGATTGTGTAACAGTTTGTTTGAAATACTCCAGCTGTTGATTAAGAAAGACCATTAAACTTATATCAATTAAACTTATATCTTATTAAACCAATGCAAGAACTAGCTTATCTTATTCTTACGATATTATAACGATAAAAATACCCTTTCCCATACTTGGTCTCCCAAAAAAATGCCTTCTCTTCCCCGATTTCCGTTTCAACTAATTTGGATTTTTTGTCATTTAACTATTGCCCGGCTGTAAATATAAAGGCAAAGCTAAATAACAAAAATAAACCTCCAAAAGAAATCCACCGAAGAGGCTCTACAAATTAAAGTAATTGATTCAAAATTTCATTAAAAATTATAACAAAAAAAATTAATAAATTTACAAAAATAAAAAAAAATCATCCCATACAAAAAAATCAACAAACAAAAAATAATTTGCAGCTATACAAGTCGCTTTTTAAATAAGAGCAAGAGCACTGCAATCGTTCAGCCACCACCCGAAGAGGACGCCAATGGAACCGGAGACGATTCGGATAGCCGCTACGGCACCGGCCGGTCCCGATATCTAGCAATGAAGGAGCGCCGCAATCGATTGGCACGCAGCCGATCTTCCCATACTCTGGGCAATGATGATGACGATATTGATGAACCTGTATCACCAACAACAGCTTCACCATCTGCTTATTTAGCTTCAAGGTGCGATTCCAGACTACTACTATCTACTACTTTCTACTACTTTTACTACATTCTAGTCCTATTTTCACTACTTTAAATTACAATACTAAACAAATGAAAATCTCTAACAAAATTCAGAACTATCGGAGTCGAATCAGCAAATATAAATCCATTTAAGTTATTTTTCGCTCATAAAATAAAACAAACGACATTTTTTCGACCATAGCGCTTCTGTTAAATTATTTTTTTGTTTTTCAAATTATTCATTAAAATTTTAGAAATAGTCAAAATTTCTGTTTTCGTTTGTTCGTTATCGTTTTTTTTTTCGTAATTTGTTGAGTTTTTTTTTTAATTTTTGATTTGTTAAATTTTTCAATGTCCGCGTTTTTATTTTGTTCATTTAGTTTTTTTTTTAACATGACTGTAAAATGAGTTTTAAGAGAAAATCAACCACCGCCATTTGTCTCATAAACGGCTAAACAAATTGTATTTTATTTTCAGATACGGAGGGTCCTCGTACGGCGGAGGCTCTGACCTCTCGCGGAGCCGTTCATCGCACGCTCTTAAGTCGCGTGACAATTCACCCGACCGCAGCGCCACAACTGCTGCCAATAAGGATGGTGAGGCTCTAAGCTCATGGGCGCGATACCTAAAGAACAAGTACGGTAACAAGACAGTTAAGGACACTCGTGACGCACCATCGACTAGCAGTCATTTGCCATCATCATCGGGCACATCGGGAACATCATCGTCGGCATCGCGCCGATTGAGCCTAGGCCTGCCATTACGTCAGGCAAACGAAATTGCATCATCGGACGATGATTCAAAAAACGGGCTAGGCTCCCCTACCTCCCCTACGGTAGCAGCCGGTATAACAGGAGTAGCAGGTACTTCCCCTAGACAGTTATACCTACGCAAACGACAACAGCTGTTCCAATTGGGGGGCCGGGGGAGCGAGCCCGGATCCTTTACATGGCCGCGCGGCCTTGCCGTCGGCCCCGACAATAGCATCGTGGTGGCGGATTCATCGAATCATCGCGTCCAGGTTTTCGATTCAAATGGCATATTCGTCAAAGAATTCGGAGAATATGGCAACGGTGAGGGTGAATTTGATTGCCTGGCTGGTGTTGCTGTCAATCGTATCGGCCAGTACATCATTGCTGATAGGTAGGTGTCGATTTTAATCGAACTCTCACATTTGTGCGAGGCCAACGCATTGTGGCGGGAATTAACAACTTGAATTGAAATCCTATTCTGTTTATATTTGCAGATATAATCATCGCATTCAAGTCCTTGATCCACAGGGCAGATTCCTGAGAGCATTTGGTTCACAAGGTACTGCGGATGGTAAATTCAATTATCCATGGGGTGTTACCACAGATGCCTTAGGGTTTATCTACGTATGCGACAAAGAAAACCACAGAGTTCAGGTATGTATTTTCGCATCCGTATCCGGATCCATTATTCGTATATTCGTGCATTCGTATATTGTTGAAGTTCAACCTAATG
Source organism: Philhelius festivus (assembly GCA_963931855.1). Taxonomy (NCBI): domain Eukaryota; kingdom Metazoa; phylum Arthropoda; class Insecta; order Diptera; family Syrphidae; genus Philhelius; species Philhelius festivus. Next base: position 191,669,449 of record OZ007554.1, read on the forward strand.
TGACATTTTGTGGTTTTAATGTGTATTGAGCTTAAAATGTGTTCCATTCTGGGTATTTGTGTGGGGCTTTAGTTTTTGGTTGGGATTATTTGACTAATTTGTGTAGTAATTTTAAGATTTTATATCTCATTCTGGCTGAGGCTTTGGGTTACGTCAAAGGCAGAGACTTTATAATTTCAATGTCAAGTTAATTTAGTTAAGTCAAGTTCTTTGTTGTGTACCATGTGGTTGTGTTGATTTTGTTTTCTAGACAAAATGTAAGGTCATCTAGGTATTTTGAAGTCATTTGCGAGAATGTTTACATGAAATATACATAGCTCGAAGTAATGTATATTATTTTGAACAAGTTGGGACAGAAGTGCCTACTGGTAGGTCAGTAAGTCTCTGAAAAATTAAATTAAGAGCTCTCTTTTCGGTAAAAAAAAGAAGGGAAGCATGCAAGGTACTCTAACTAGATCTAAACCAGAGGCGGAATACGGCTATTATCACTGACAGTCAGACGGCTGTAAATGCCATTAATTATTCTAGTTCATCATACTTTAAATTGGTCCAGCAATGCCGGGGTGAACTTGCTAGCCTCAAAATCACTCTTGTCTGGGTTCCGGGTCATTGTGTTATTGATTGGGAAACCCGGGCGAACGAACTGGCCATTCAAGGATCAGCCTTTATAACTCACCTGCGAAAAGAGTCAACATTCCACTCGGAGTTATGAAGGGCAGTTTAACTATCTGCATTATATCTAGAAAGACACTTGATCTGATATGCAGACCTAGGTCAGAAATAGCCAGGATCGGAGCTACCTGCAGCGGACATTAGCCAATAGGAGAGCATTCAGCGAAGCTCCTTACAACAATCACTGTCATAGCTGTGGGGACCAGCGGGAAAAGAAAAAAATCTTTCATTTCCTCTGCAAATGGTCCGCTCTATCCAAATTTAGAGCACAATCATTAGGAAGGGTATGTTTTTACGATATTGACGAACTTTCGGAAATGATGATCAAAGACTTGATCTCGTTTCTGAAGTCGACGAACTTGATTTACTTCTGTGCTGTGCCCTGTGTTTGACTCCTTAGATCCCGAGCTAACGGACTAAAGGCTTTGACGGAAGGTTACGGATTGTCTACTTTTTCAGTATCTGTCAACAAGCTGCCTAGCTTGGCACAGTGTAAATGGTGTCGGATGAGTGTGGTGGTCCGCATGAGTGAGTGATCCAATTTCCAATTAATTGTGCAAAATCAAACACACAATAAGAGAAATAAAAAATATGGACTTAATCTAAACGTGAAAATGTCCACAATTTCCCATATTAATTCCATCCACCTGGTTTATACAAGCTATGCTATTAAAATGGCACACTTCAGCGCTAATTGGGTCACAGGGTTAGACTGCCGGTGGTCGCCATTTCTGTCTACTTACCTTTCGGTAAAAAATATTTTATTTCTCAACATGGTCTGCGTTTAGGTCTGGTGCCCTCAAAATAATACAATTTTGTAAGACCCTAAAAATAAGCAAAAGTTTCAACGATGAGCTCCTCATTCGACCAAAATCTCTTACCTCATGTTTGAAAACAAAAGAATATACTGGATCACCAGCAGGGCTAAAGATACCAAATAAAAACGTTTTTCAAATAAATTTACCATATCGTTATGTTTTCGCAATTTTGATCGTACAAAAAAGGCTACAATTTTAAAAGCCTTGTTAAAATATAAACTGACCGTTTCCCTCGAATTTGAAAAAAAAAACTGAATATCCCTAGAATTACTTGATAGGAAGATTTTAATAAATCTAAACTTACATTTAAAACTCTCCATCGAAATTAAGCTTTTTCGGAATTTATTTTGGAGTTTTTCCACTTTCTGTTTAATTACTCTAGTCGTATTAATTAATTGAATAAAATTATCATATAATTTATGCTTAAAGACAATTATAAATTTGTTTTATGACATGAATGAGTTACAAATAAAATTGATAACAATTTTAAGTTGATATCGACTTAAAATAATAAAACTAAAAAATTGAATTAAAAAAGTACGTATACGCCACAGTGCACCACATTTTCACAGAGCCATCTTCTTGATAAATTAATAATTTTTTTGATGAGGAATTATTTTAAATCCTACGTTTTACGTGTCAAAATATTTTATTCTAATGGGAACGATTTCGGATGATTTTTATAATTAACACCCACTCAGGAGGTTATGATACACTTAAAATGTTTTTACACTGTAAGAGCGTTTATGAGAAAGAACTTTTTTTGAATTTTTTTTTGGAACAGTGGAAACCATACAACGCAACAATGTTCAAGTATGGGACTAACTAACATTATAAATAAGGATTTGAATGTATATGAATCTCTTAATTAGATGAGTTCCTGCATAAAAATTCAAACATAGCGTTAGCTTTCGATATAATGTAGTCAAAGTTCACATTAAAAGCTAAATTGGAATCGAAAATTACTCCAAGATCTTTTTGGCTGATATCCCTTGGAAGAACACAGTTTTGCAGCTTATGATCAAAAATAATGGGTATGAATGACCTTGAAAAAGACATGATGAAATATTTGTCTATACTCGTATTAAGGCTTTAATTTATTGCATTTAGTGAACACCACGCATTTAATGTGTCTACAGCTTTATATAAGTCTTAACAGTCCGCAACTGACTTGATTGTTTTAAAAATCTTCACGTCATCCGCAACCATTAAATAATTTGAAAAATTAAAAACATTGAGATCATTAATAAAAAATAAAAACAGCAAAGGTCCAGGGTTACTTCCTTGGGGTACACAGGAGTAATTTATTTTTTTAAAAGATTTTTCCGAACCAATTTTTACAAATTGTGTACGATCCATCAAACATTTCCAATCCACATGAGTAGGTTAGTATGGAATCCCAGTAGGTTAAGTTTTTATTATTATAACGATGTAGATTTGTCTAAAATGTCTGGATAGTGAAATGGAAATTAAAAACGGAGTTGGGTAAGGAATTCCACATTCGTGTGGTACGGTTTAAAAAATAATCTCTATACTTGACAGTACGTCCGAAGTTAATCTCGAGGATATACTGATGAACATTTCACGCAGGGCGGGTATTCAGTAAAATTGTTTAAGGGGACGAAAGCAACTGGCTATTTCAACAGAGCAACGTTTGAAGAAGTCATAAAACAGAAGCCATAAAACAGTGATGAGCAAGAGACATTTCGACGGTGTTCCAACGAAACAAATGTTTCCGTAAACGATATGTCTTCTATCAGTTGTACGAGTAAATCTCTATTTTGGATTCTATCCAGTGATGTTTTGGATGCGACCGATCAAATATGAGTGATATACTCTAGTTTTGGACGTACGTATGTATACTTTATAAATAGTTGCCAGATCAGAAAGGGAACAAAAATTCTTACATCGTCTGAGGAAACCTAGGTATTTCGCAGCATTGTTATCAAAATCTGATTGAAGGTTTTCAATTTCCTCGATTTAAGTTTCACTTAAGTAAAATGGCAAAGGCGGTTTAACACAGTTTTAAAAGCATTAAATTAAATTCCACACGATTATTAGTGAAGCATATAAAAATACTGTTCAAATCTTAGTTAAATGAGCTCAACATATTCTGCCGTTCCAACTCGACATTCGAGGAAGAGGGAGGTGACTCAGGAAAGCAGTATGAAAAACTAAGGTAACTGTCACCAGAGAAGCAGTTTAGTGAATTGGCAGTTTGAGACAGGAGATCATTTATAAAAATAAGAGATAGTATTGGAGACCAAACGGAGCCTCTTATGTTTGGTCTGGGATGAGATTTAATTTCCCAAAAATCAGAGTCATGAGCACTTTAAATCTACGGCTTCTTCAGTCCGGGTGGGTTTTTATTCTGTCTCGCCAAACTATAAACAAATGTGTACTCGCTAAAAACATAGGAAAATGGTACAAAAAGATGATGTGGATCTATTTGAATGAGTCTGAGACCGAGGTGTTGCTTAGGCTTAGTAACAAAAACGAGAAGAATGCCAAAAAGAAATTTAAAAAAGTATATGAACAAAATTCTAAACCTTTCGGGAGTGAAAAATACGGCATATGTGTATCGTCTCCAAGCATACAAGTAAAGCCCAAATACCTCAAGTTATTTTTGGCGCAAATCCTACGACTTTTCATCTAATAAGACTATTATACACACAAATCGCCATTGTGCACCGTACTTTACAAACCTATCAAACAAAAGCCATTGATACCTATATTTATTCAAATCTGTAGATATTTGATCAACGCGGCCCTTCTTTTCGTTTTTACACAAAAAATAACTATGCAAACTATGAATTTAATAATTATGGAAACTTTGAATAATAGAATTTGGAAATTCAGAAATTTAGAAAAAAATGATTGTAGAGAAAAAATATTAACACCCATATTAATAAAGGTGGTTTAGTGGAGGTTTATCGTTAAGTCCTGGACTAAGTGCGAAATTTCATTAATAAAACACATTTTCTGTTAAGTGACGTTTACTAATTATGATTAAGTTAAACCACCGAAGTAGGAGGTTTAGCGAAGGAATAAGAAATAGAAATGTCCACAGTCAGACACAAGCAATTGACAACCAATTTAGGTAGCCACAGAATATAAAAAAGAGATTGCTAACTTTTGTAGAAGATTTTCTTAAAAGGGAAAATTTTGTTTTTATTAATATAAATATTTAAGCCAGGGCTTAACTCCTACGCCATTAAAAAAAAAATCAATATACCTATCATGAAAAAATAAAATCCTCAGACTAGAATTCGCTAGGGAGCATATCAATAAACCGCCGGTTTTTTGGAGAAGTGTACTTTGGACTGATGAGACTACTTGTTCGTTGGATGGTAACTATGGCCGAAAATTTTATTACTCCGATCGCAAATCAAAAAACAAACGACCCGTTACACAACTCACAAGGCATTCCCCGAAGTAGGTAAAATAACGATATGGGGATGCATATCATATTGTGGCGTAGGACCAATTGTTAGGTGCTCCAACCCTATGACAAAGTCGCATTATTTGGAAATACTCAATGATGTTGCACTAGTGGCATGGTCAATATTCATCGGGAATAATTTTATTCTTCAACAAGATAATGCTCTCATACATACGGCCCGGACAATAAAACCTTTTTTATCTGGGGTAGACCAAGAAGTTTGAAAATGGCCCCCACAGAACCTTGACCCAAATGTCATTGAGAATCAAAAATTCTTCAAGACATTGAAAGATCTTCAAATGAAACCTGGGAAAAGTTTATAACAGCTTGGAGTACATTTCCGTCAGAACAGATGCAAAATTTGATAGACTCAATGCCAAGGCGCTTCGCTGCTGTTATTACGGCAAAAGGAGGAAGCACAACTTACTAGGAAATGCTATTTTCATAACAACGTTTCGTCTTATTAAAAAAAAAATTTACTTTTTGGCTTCGAGTGGTGTTAAATGCAGTAATTCAAACATGAGCAAATAATTTTGCCGGTTTAATATGAAGAGCAAATAAATAATTTTTCCACTTTTGTTTTTATGTTTTTAAAACGAACCGTTAGAAATTCGATTTTGTTATTTTGTGTATCGTTTTGAGAATATGTATTCATTATTAATAAAAATAAATATTAACAATATCTTTTTTATTTTGAAAGTTATAATGCTCCAATGAAGAGATGTTGTGTAAATTTTACGTTGTGCAAATAATTTTGCCATTGACTGTATAAGAAGAGAATGCATTCGGGTGTTAGTTTAGCGGTAGATTTTTTTTGTAGGAGAAAAAATACGGTGGTTCTCTCTAGTAAGAAAATTATGTTATTAATTTGACAAAGTGAACATAGAGATGGGCGTTATGACCATTTAAATTGTTGATACAGGGGTATCAAAATAGCACATTACAAGCCTTGGGGCATACCATCATTTTTTTGATGCATTTCAGACTTGAAACCGCCCGAGGTATCTTGTACTGAACATTGAGAAAGGCTATTGTTAATAAACCCGTTGATATCAAAAGCATGCATTTTCGGTTAGAGACCTTGATGTCAAACTCTATCAAATACCTTAGAAATATCAAGCGCAACAATTTTGTTTTCTCCAAAGCGATGTTAGGAAGAACCATTAAATCAACACTGGGTCTGTTGCAACGGAAGCCGTACTGTAGGTCATTGAGAAGCTTTCGTTCTTCGAAGATATTTCCTCAGCTGACGATTTATTAGCGTTGCCATGGCTTTGAAAAGAATAGATCTAATAGCAATTGGAAGGTAGTTGGAAGGTAAAGATGAGTCGGCTTCTTTAGGAATAGATTGTACAAATGAATTTATCCATCCAGACGGAAAATAGACTAATGAATAGGAAAGGTAAAAAAGATTACTCAGTAATTAAGCCAAAGTGGAAGAACACATTTGCAAGACAATAAGTGATATACAGTGGCGACAAAATAAATAGCACATGTAGTCTTAAATTTCTGTGATGCAAGTTTTTCCCACTTTCTAAAACTTTAGAGAGCTGTTTGACTTATGAGGAAGTAAGACCAAATATACATATCTCTGATTTAAAAATAAAATGAAGTATATTGAACTCATACAAAAACTACAACAAACTTATTAATACAATTTAAGTATACTAGGGCAAAATAAATAGCACATTTCGTAAATAACAAATAAAAAATATATAAAATAACAAAATTTTAACATTATTTAAAGAAAATATCGAGTATTTGGTCGAGTAACCCTTATTTTTAATCAAAGCGGAATACCGGCGTTTTATAGACGAAGGAAGACTCCGGAATCGTTCAACAGGTACTGAGTACCAGGCTTGCTGGACTTTCCGTCAAAGTTTTTCGAAATTTGAAGTATCAGTTGAATTTATCGCTTCGTTCACAACATTCCACAAGTACTCAATTGAATTACGATCTAGGGACTAAGCTAGCTTATTACTTAACAGCGGTTTTTTGGATGAATAGCCATTGCTTCACAGACTTAGCCATATGGTTAGGATCGTTAAACTGTTGAAATTTACACGTCAAGGGCATTTCCTCCTCAGAATACGGTAAAATTGTATCCCGTAGGATTTCCTTGTATTATAAACGGTCCTTAATACCCTCTATCTGATAAAGTGATCGCATACCATGCCAATAAAAACATCCCTACACAAGAATGCTACCCCTACCATGCTTAACAGAATCTATTGTGTATATTCTTGTCATATTTCTGGTGGATTTCTCGTCGAGTAGTAGTTTTTACCATCTGACCCAAAGGATTAAATTTACACTCATCGCTCCGTAAGATATTTCTACACCGATTTTGAACTTTTGAATTATGCTCCCTTGCAAACTGCACCCGACGTGAGAGATTGCTCTTAACGACGTCTGCTTTCTTTTTGGAAAATCGTCCAAACAGCTTTTTTCCACTGAGACAGTTTCTTATCGTACTTACAGACACATTAACACCAAGATCTTGTTCATTTCATGTTCAAATTTTGGGACTTAGCTCAGGCAGACGATGTCAAAATCAGTTCAAGGGGTGATTTTTCTTGTCTTACTCATACGAATTTTGTTTTGAGCACTTCCTTCTTCTTCGCAATGGTGAAGAGCATTTATAAAATTCTTATTCTTCCTTAAAAATTTTTATTTCCCCTCTAGTTCAGATTTCGTCCGACCTTTGTTCATAAAATCAAAAACCCCTAGCCTAAACGTCAGTGCTGATTGTTTTCCACTTCTCATACTACATTTCAGCAATTAAAATTGAAGCAACTCATAACTTTTTCAATAAGCTTTTAAAAGTTAAGAATATTTGTTAAAAATGTATTAAATTTGCAACGGAAACAATATGTGCTATTTAAATTGTCCTCACTTCAGTGCAACTTGTATACCATTTGACTTGCACTTTTGACTTTTTTATAAAATAATTTCTGGAGAAGTCTTATCCCTTTATTTTATATTCAAAATCCAAATACTCAACATTCAAAATCTAAAACAAAAATGGTCTTACAGTATCTACCGGATTTCAAAATGCACTTACGTTTTAAGGCCAAGAAAGAATTTTTAACAAAAGTGTGCTTTTTATTTTGTCGCCACTGTATAATCGGAGCCAGCAGATCTCCAAATATCGAGATCTTTTACTGCTCTAGCGACTGTGTGGGTTCGAAAATATAGTGGTCCCAAAGAAAAATGGACGTCCTCAAGAACTCTGTCACTATCAGGCCCCGTAGTTTTTGCTGTGAATTTTTCTACAAAAACATTGGCCTTGTCTATTCAACTAGCAACAAGATTATCATTGCAGATGAGCGTGTTTGAGTTTCTTAATATTCTAAACGAATTACTGCCTTTAAGATCCTGCAGTAGTTTATATATAATTTGTTGCTCATGTAGGAATTTGGTTCTTAGAATCAAGGCTTTACCGAAATTTCTGGCTCGTTTAAATTGTACATGCTATTAAACTGAAGGAATAGTTTTATATAACCGAAAAGATGATGAACATTCATTAACTGAAAGTTTGTTTCCAATTAGAAAAGTCCGTTAAAAAAAGTAATTTTTTATGAAATAAAAATTAATTTCCCACTCCAAACTCTAAAGATTGATTGAACTGCTGAATAAAAAGCAATACATTACTAACCGCATTCTTACACTTGTATAAGTATGTAATGAAGACCTTTGTTAAAAGTAGATTTAATTTCAAAATAAGCAGTCATATGTATGTATCAGGCACGAGGCGTGACTTTTTCGATAGCGGAAGCACTGAACATAAAACCAAAAATGAAAGACATTTGAGATCCAAACTTTTAAATTCCACTTAATGATAATACACATAAAATAATATATTACAGTAAAGTCTAATTAAAACTAAAAAGCTTGATGCCTTGCGCAAAGTACCTCTAAGTACCTACGATTTGATGAGAACTAAGCTATGATTAGATAACCTTTCTTGTCCACATTTATTTCTAAAAAATATTTAATTCTCTTAAAACATGAATATGATCTCTCTACAGATGCCATTATTACGGGATATTAAAAATTTTAAGATTCCTTGAAGTTTTTTTTGATTTAAAATTCTCATAATTGAAAATAACCTTTAGTTATATTTCTGCTGGAATGTCAAGAAACCTCAGATATGAATATAAGAAATACTATTTTTGACCATTTTTTTTATAATAACAAAAAATAAACAGAAAACAGGTGGATTGTATTTATCGCCACGAAAATAATTAAAAACTACCACCTTTTAAATTCATATTTGTTTGTTTTCTGATAGTTATGAATGAATTGCACCAAAATTTGCACACACATTATGTTAAAATAAAACTCTTCTACCCCTTTTGACCACGAAATTAAACTCATTATCAGTTTGAGACAATAAGCAACTCAATAGATACATTTTTGTTTTTCTATATCTCTCTTGTAGGAAATTCTCGTAATGCATTCACTCAACTCATTCTTCACACATTGGGCAAAAGGCAAGAAACGAGACAAAATTATTTTGACTTTGGGTTGAGATCTAAGTTAAGTATGCGAAATATTGGAATGCCCAGCTGTTGTGCATTCTATATTGTTTGAGAATCATTTTTGTTTGAGCATTTTGTGAATATTGGTGAGTGATGTTGTAGGTATATTTTCAGTTGACTTGGAGTGGAAGGGTATTTTGAAATTGAGTTATGGAGGCGATAATAAGGAATGCTTAGCTGTTAAGCATTTTAGCAAGAACTTTCATGAGATTGAGCATTATAAATAATGGAGTGATGTTGAGCATTCTCAGTTGGTTTGCAGTGTGGCATTTTAAGTTGTAATAACCAGAGAGATCTTGATTTCCTTTAGTAATTTTAGTAAAAGATGATAATGTTGTCATAATGATGTTGGTTCGTAATTTACAGAGTAAATGAAGATTCATTAATAGATACAAATAATATAATAAAAATATTAATACAATTTGGAATTTTGAATTTAATTCCTTGCTAGGTACGATTTTTTCAAATGGTTCAACGGAAGCACTCATTCCACTCAATATATGGACGCTTCGTCCCTGGTATGTATGTATATCAAGGACAAAGGCAATCATAAAGAGAGTTTTTGCATACATTTTTCGAATGCCTTTTGTATTCCTCAGCCATCAAAGTTCAAAGGACGAAACGCAAGCGAATGCGGAAATACAGTAATTACAAAACCAAAGAAATTTAATTTCATTAATTTTGTATGCAACTCCACGAACAAAACCATTTTGTTTGCATTTCTCTAAAGCCAACACATTGCTCCTCTGAAGAATGTATTTTTTGCTGTCCCTTTTTAGAGCTAACGGATAGCCCCAGCCATTCGGTTTATTTTTCTCATCCTATTGTACAAATAAAATATCTCCTCTGCTTCAATGTTAGGGCGTAATCCTTTACTCAAATATATTCGAACACAATATTCGATTTTCTCATTCAATTTAATTTTTTTTTCGAAAAAAAGTCTGTGTATTTGAAGAATTTCAGGATTTTGTGGTGGTCTTTTCAATTACAACTTTTGGATTAAATGTAAAGTCTGTTTTTTTTGCTGTATTTGTAGGTTTTCCAATCGGATGGTTCCTTCGTTGGCAAATTTGGTTCGTGTGGCCGGGGTGAAGGACAACTCGAGCATCCTCACTATATTGCCGTATCGAATACAAATCGAGTAATTGTTTCTGACTCAAATAATCATAGAATACAGGTTTGCATATTTCTCCTATATACATACATTACATTCAATATAAACGAAATGAAATGGAATATCTTTTCAATTTGGAAATATAGATATTCGATGTCAATGGCAAGGTTCTGTCTACATTCGGCGGAGAAGGCTCTGACGATGGGCAATTCAAATTCCCAAGGTAAGCTTCTCATTCTACTCAATTCTAGCATCAGCAGAATTATACCTGACTCAGAGAATATGAGTCTTTCTTCTGTCTGTGTCCTTCTAATAATGTTGATATTAAATTTAAATTAATTTTGCAGGGGTGTCGCCGTCGATGACCAAGGATATATATTTGTTGCAGATTCTGGCAATAATCGTATCCAAATCTTTAATCCGGATGGAAGTTTCCTCAAGGCATTCGGTTCCTGGGGTTCAGGTGATTGTGAATTCAAAGGACTCGAAGGAGTTGCCATTATGTCGAATGGAAATATTTTGGTTTGCGATCGGGAGAATCATCGCATTCAAGTTTTCTAAAACCGCAAATACCATCATCAATAAAATATCCTATTTCATAAAAAATATTTGTTTGTTATAATCTTATCAATTTGTAAAAAAAAACGATGTTAATGTTTTTTGTTGCTTCTTTTAATTATTGTTCTAAAAATATAAAGTTGTTAATGTTATTTTATGTGTACGAAGAAAAGTCTTAAGTCTATTTAGATACATTTTTTTTTTAAATTACAACCCTTATGTCTCATAAATCAATTTCCTAAAAATGAACTGGCCAACTATCTCCTTCTTTCCCTTATGAAAGATTGAAGAGACCGTAAATAATTAAAGAAAGAAAAAATTTACCTTTAAATCCCAGAAGTTTACAAAAGCAATGAGTGCATTTTCCAGTATTTGGAAAATTCTCATATCTCATTTGCTTGTAATGATAATTCAATATTTCCCGTTGATAATCATAATTTTATTATTTTAATATAATTAATTTATTTTACTTTAATTTCTTCAAAAATACGAGACATTTTCAAATACATAGTTGTTTATTGTACACAAATAATTAAAAAAAAGTTTGTTCTTATTAAATTTCAATCAATAGCGCTTAAATTATATAGAGCTTAATCAATACTGTTACTCATTAATAAAATTGTTTTTACTACATTGGTTAATAAAATGGAAAAAGGAGCATTTTGAGCTTTTTGTTTTTAAAGTTAATATACATTACAGTCTTGGCCAAAAGTATTGGAAACCCTTACTTTTTAACTCTATTCTCTTAAACACTTGTTTTCTCTTTTTTTTTGTACGGTATTTTTGTATTTTCGCCACAGCGGATGGAGATATTTCCCCAAACAAGACTCGTAAGACGGTTTAGTTTTCAGTTCTGAATAGCAAATCGATATACCTTTCCGTGGATGTGCCACTCATCGCATTGAAAAATTTAAATTTTTTTTTAGATTTTTGAAAAAATCATTGACTAACAACTTGTCTACAAAAATCACCATTTTTCTCAATGTTTCCCCAGCCCATCGAGACATACATCAAACGAAAGGTCTGTTCAATTCCTGTACATACGTGCAAACCAAAAGCTTCTGCGTGGTCTGGTTCTCGAAATATTGCAATCCAAAGGGATTCTTCTGATTTTCGACCTCCCATTACCTAACAATGTCTTTGGGTAGATATATCTCCGAAGCCGACTTCAGTAAGAGCTTGCGGTAAAAAATTCATGCTTTAACTTTTTAACAGCTATCCGCAGGTGAAAACTGGAAGCATCTGCGAGGTCTGGTTCTCGAAATATTGCGATCCAAAGTGGTTCTTCTTATTTTCAACACAACGCAAGATCTGATTCGGATGGCTATATCTCCGCAACGAAGCTTTGAAAAGGGTTGTAGTTTTCAGAATTCACTCAATCTAACAAAGATCTTTCTATTTCTGCAAACCAGGAAATTCTGTGAGGTCTGGTTTTGGAAATATTTCAATCCAAAGTGAGTTTTGAACTTAATGTCGATTAAACGTAACAAAGTCTTCGGATGGAGATATTTCCGCAACCAAGACTCGTAAGACGGTTTAGTTTTCAGTTCTGAATAGCAAATTGATATACCTTTCCGTGGATGTGCCACTCATCGCATTGAAAAATTTAAGTTTTTTTTTAGATTTTTGAAAAAATCATGGACTAACCACTTGTCTACAAAAATCACCATTTTTCTCAATGTTTCCCCAGCCCATCGAGACGTACATCAAACGAAAGGTCTGTTCAATTCCTGTACAAACGTGCAAACCAAAAGCTTCTGCGTGGTCTGGTTCTCGAAATATTGCAATCCAAAGGGATTCTTCTGATTTTCGAACTCCCACTACCTAACAATGTCTTTGGGTAGCTATATCTCCGAAGCCGAGCTCAGTAAGAGCCTGCGGTAAAAAATTCATGCTTTAACTTTTTAACAGCTATCCGCAGGTGAAAACTGGAAGCATCTGCGAGGTCTGGTTCTCGAAATATTGCGATCCAAAGTGGTTCTTCTTATTTTCAACACAACGCAAGATCTGATTCGGATGGCGATATCTCCGCAACGAAGCTTTGAAAAGGGTTGTAGTTTTCAGAATTCACTCAATCTAACAAAGATCTTTCTATTTCTGCAAACCAGGAAATTCTGTGAGGTCTGGTTTTGGAAATATTTCAATCCAAAGTGAATTTTGAACTTAATGTCGATTAAACGTAACAAAGTCTTCGGATGGAGATATTTCCGCAACCAAGACTCGTAAGACGGTTAAGTTTTCAGTTCTGAATAGCAAATTGATATACCTTTCCGTGGGTGTGGCACTCATCGCATTGAAAAATTTAAATTTTTTTTAGATTTTTGAAAAAATCATGGACTAACCACTTTCTACAAAAATCACCATTTTTCTCAATGTTTCCCCAGCCCATCGAGACATACATCAAACGAAAGGTCTGTTCAATTTCTGCACATACGTGCAAACCAAAAGCTTCTGCGTGGTCTCGTTCTCGAAATATTGCAATCCAAAGGGATTCTTCTGATTTTCGACCTCCCATTACCTAACAATGTCTTTGGGTAGATATATCTCCGAAGCCGACTTCAGTAAGAGCTTGCAGTAAAAAATTCATGCTTTAACTTTTTAACAGCTATCCGCAGGTGAAAACTGAAAGCATCTGCGAGGTCTGGTTCTCGAAATATTGCGATCCAAAGTGGTTCTTCTTATTTTCAACACAACGCAAGATCTGATTCGGATGGCTATATCTCCGCAACGAAGCTTTGAAAAGGGTTGTAGTTTTCAGAATTCACTCAATCTTACAAAGATCTTTCTATTTCTGCAAACCAGGAAATTCTGTGAGGTCTGGTTTTGGAAATATTTCAATCCAAAGTGAGTTTTGAACTTAATGTCGATTAAACGTAACAAAGTCTTCGGATGGAGATATTTCCGCAACCAAGACTCGTAAGACGGTTTAGTTTTCAGTTCTGAATAGCAAATTGATATACCTTTCCGTGGATGTGCCACTCATCGCATTGAAAAATTTAAGTTTTTTTTTAGATTTTTGAAAAAATCATGGACTAACCACTTGTCTACAAAAATCACCATTTTTCTCAATGTTTCCCCAGCCCATCGAGACGTACATCAAACGAAAGGTCTGTTCAATTCCTGTACAAACGTGCAAACCAAAAGCTTCTGCGTGGTCTGGTTCTCGAAATATTGCGATCCAAAGTGGTTCTTCTTATTTTCAACACAACGCAAGATCTGATTCGGATGGCGATATCTCCGCAACGAAGCCTTGAAAAGGGTTGTAGTTTTCAGAATTCACTCAATCTAACAAAGATCTTTCTATTTCTGCAAACCAGGAAATTCTGTGAGGTCTAGTTTTGGAAATATTTCAATCCAAAGTGAATTTTGAACTTAATGTCGATTAAACGTAACAAAGTCTTCGGATGGAGATATTTCCGCAACCAGGACTCGTAAGATGGTTTAGTTTTCAGTTCTGAATAGCAAATTGATATACCTTTCCGTGGATGTGCCACTCATCGCATTGAAAAATTTAAATTTTGTTTAGATTTTTGAAAAAATCATGGACTAACCACTTGTCTACAAAAATCACCATTTTTCTCAATGTTTCCCCAGCCCATCGAGACGTACATCAAACGAAAGGTCTGTTCAATTCCTGTACAAACGTGCAAACCAAAAGCTTCTGCGTGGTCTGGTTCTCGAAATATTGCAATCCAAAGGGATTCTTCTGATTTTCGACCTCCCATTACCTAACAATGTCTTTGGGTAGATACATATATCTCCGAAGCCGACTTCAGTAAGAGCCTGCGGTAAAAAATTCATGCTTTAACTTTTTAACAGCTATCCGCAGGTGAAAACCGGAAGCATCTGCGAGGTCTGGTTCTCGAAATATTGCGATCCAAAGTGGTTCTTCTTATTTTCAACACAACGCAAGATCTGATTCGGATGGCGATATCTCCGCAACGAAGCCTTGAAAAGGGTTGTAGTTTTCAGAATTCACTCAATCTAACAAAGATCTTTCTATTTCTGCAAACCAGGAAATTCTGTGAGGTCTGGTTTTGGAAATATTTCAATCCAAAGTGAATTTTGAACTTAATGTCGATTAAACGTATTAGTCTTGGGATGGAGATATTTCCGCAACCAAGACTCGTAAGACGGTTTAGTTTTCAGTTCTGAATAGCAAATTGATATACCTTTCCGTGGGTGTGGCACTAATCGCATTGAAAAATTTAAATTTTTTTTAGATTTTTGAAAAAATCATGGACTAACCACTTGTCTACAAAAATCACCATTTTTCTCAATGTTTCCCCAGCCCATCGAGACATACATCAAACGAAAGGTCTGTTCAATTCCTGTACAAACGTGCAAACCAAAAGCTTCTGCGTGGTCTGGTTCTCGAAATATTGCAATCCAAAGGGATTCTTCTGATTTTCGAACTCCCACTACCTAACAATGCCTTTGGGTAGCTATATCTCCGAAGCCGAGCTCAGTAAGAGCCTGCGGTAAAAAATTCATGCTTTAACTTTTTAACAGCTATCCGCAGGTGAAAACTGGAAGCATCTGCGAGGTCTGGTTCTCGAAATATTGCGATCCAAAGTGGTTCTTCTTATTTTCAACACAACGCAAGATCTGATTCGGATGGCGATATCTCCGCAACGAAGCCTTGAGAAGGGTTGTAGTTTTCAGAATTCACTCAATCTAACAAAGATCTTTCTATTTCTGGAAACCAATAAATTCTGTGAGGTCTGGTTTTGGAAATATTTCAATCCAAATTGAATTTTGAACTTAATGTCGATTAAACGTATTAGTCTTGGGATGGAGATATTTCCGCAACCAGGACTCGTAAGACGGTTTAGTTTTCAGTTCTGAAGAGCAAATCGATATACCTTTCCGTGGATGTGCCACTCATCCCATTGAAAAATTTAAGTTTTTTTTTAGATTTTTGAAAAAATCATGGACTAACCACTTGTCTACAAAAATCACCATTTTTCTCAATGTTTCCCCAGCCCATCGAGACGTACATCAAACGAAAGGTCTGTTCAATTCCTGTACAAACGTGCAAACCAAAAGCTTCTGCGTGGTCTGGTTCTCGAAATATTGCAATCCAAAGGGATTCTTCTGATTTTCGAACTCCCACTACCTAACAATGCCTTTGGGTAGCTATATCTCCGAAGCCGAGCTCAGTAAGAGCCTGCGGTAAAAAATTCATGCTTTAACTTTTTAACAGCTATCCGCAGGTGAAAACTGGAAGCATCTGCGAGGTCTGGTTCTCGAAATATTGCGATCCAAAGTGGTTCTTCTTATTTTCAACACAACGCAAGATCTGATTCGGATGGCTATATCTCCGCAACGAAGCTTTGAAAAGGGTTGTAGTTTTCAGAATTCACTCAATCTAACAAAGATCTTTCTATTTCTGCAAACCAGGAAATTCTGTGAGGTCTGGTTTTGGAAATATTTCAATCCAAAGTGAATTTTGAACTTAATGTCGATTAAACGTAACAAAGTCTTCGGATGGAGATATTTCCGCAACCAAGACTCGTAAGACGGTTTAGTTTTCAGTTCTGAATAGCAAATTGATATACCTTTCCGTGGATGTGCCACTCATCGCATTGAAAAATTTAAGTTTTTTTTTAGATTTTTGAAAAAATCATGGACTAACCACTTGTCTACAAAAATCACCATTTTTCTCAATGTTTCCCCAGCCCATCGAGACGTACATCAAACGAAAGGTCTGTTCAATTCCTGTACAAACGTGCAAACCAAAAGCTTCTGCGTGGTCTGGTTCTCGAAATATTGCAATCCAAAGGGATTATTCTGATTTTCGACCTCCCACTACCTAACAATGTCTTTGGGTAGCTATATCTCCGAAGCCGAGCTCAGTAAGAGCCTGCGGTAAAAAATTCATGCTTTAACTTTTTAACAGCTATCCGCAGGTGAAAACCGGAAGCATCTGCGAGGTCTGGTTCTCGAAATATTGCGATCCAAAGTGGTTCTTCTTATTTTCAACACAACGCAAGATCTGATTCGGATGGCGATATCTCCGCAACGAAGCCTTGAAAAGGGTTGTAGTTTTCAGAATTCACTCAATCTAACAAAGATCTTTCTATTTCTGCAAACCAGGAAATTCTGTGAGGTCTGGTTTTGGAAATATTTCAATCCAAAGTGAATTTTGAACTTAATGTCGATTAAACGTATTAGTCTTGGGATGGAGATATTTCCGCAACCAGGACTCGTAAGACGGTTTAGTTTTCAGTTCTGAAGAGCAAATCGATATACCTTTCCGTGGATGTGCCACTCATCCCATTGAAAAATTTAAGTTTTTTTTTAGATTTTTGAAAAAATCATGGACTAACCACTTGTCTACAAAAATCACCATTTTTCTCAATGTTTCCCCAGCCCATCGAGACATACATCAAACGAAAGGTCTGTTCAATTCCTGTACAAACGTGCAAACCAAAAGCTTCTGCGTGGTCTGGTTCTCGAAATATTGCAATCCAAAGGGATTCTTCTGATTTTCGACCTCCCACTACCTAACAATGTCTTTGGGTAGCTATATCTCCGAAGCCGAGCTCAGTAAGAGCCTGCGGTAAAAAATTCATGCTTTAACTTTTTAACAGCTATCCGCAGGTGAAAACTGGAAGCATCTGCGAGGTCTGGTTCTCGAAATATTGCGATCCAAAGTGGTTCTTCTTATTTTCAACACAACGCAAGATCTGATTCGGATGGCGATATCTCCGCAACGAAGCTTTGAAAAGGGTTGTAGTTTTCAGAATTCACTCAATCTAACAAAGATCTTTCTATTTCTGCAAACCAGGAAATTCTGTGAGGTCTGGTTTTGGAAATATTTCAATCCAAAGTGAATTTTGAACTTAATGTCGATTAAACGTAACAAAGTCTTCGGATGGAGATATTTCCGCAACCAAGACTCGTAAGACGGTTTAGTTTTCAGTTCTGAATAGCAAATTGATATACCTTTCCGTGGGTGTGGCACTAATCGCATTGAAAAATTTAAATTTTTTTTAGATTTTTGAAAAAATCATGGACTAACCACTTGTCTACAAAAATCACCATTTTTCTCAATGTTTCCCCAGCCCATCGAGACATACATCAAACGAAAGGTCTGTTCAATTCCTGTACAAACGTGCAAACCAAAAGCTTCTGCGTGGTCTGGTTCTCGAAATATTGCAATCCAAAGGGATTCTTCTGATTTTCGACCTCCCATTACCCAACAATGTCTTTGGGTAGATATATCTCCGAAGCCGACTTCAGTAAGAGCTTGCGGTAAAAAATTCATGCTTTAACTTTTTAACAGCTACCCGCAGGTGAAAACTGGAAGCATCTGCGAGGTCTGGTTCTCGAAATATTGCGATCCAAAGTGGTTCTTCTTATTTTCAACACAACGCAAGATCTGATTCGGATGGCGATATCTCCGCAACGAAGCCTTGAAAAGGGTTGTAGTTTTCAGAATTCACTCAATCTAACAATGATCTTTCTATTTCTGCAAACCAGGAAATTCTGTGAGGTCTGGTTTTGGAAATATTTCAATCCAAAGTGAATTTTGAACTTAATGTCGATTAAACGTAACAAAGTCTTCGGATGGAGATATTTCCGCAACCAGGACTCGTAAGATGGTTTAGTTTTCAGTTCTGAATAGCAAATTGATATACCTTTCCGTGGATGTGCCACTCATCGCATTGGAAAATTTAAATTTTTTTTAGATTTTTGAAAAAATCATGGACTAACCACTTGTCTACAAAAATCACCATTTTTCTCAATGTTTCCCCAGCCCATCGAGACATACATCAAACGAAAGGTCTGTTCAATTTCTGCACATACGTGCAAACCAAAAGCTTCTGCGTGGTCTGGTTCTCGAAATATTGCAATCCAAAGGGATTCTTCTGATTTTCGACCTCCCATTACCTAACAATGTCTTTGGTTAGATATATCTCCGAAGCCGACTTCAGTAAGAGCTTGCGGTAAAAAATTCATGCTTTAACTTTTTAACAGCTATCCGCAGGTGAAAACTGAAAGCATCTGCGAGGTCTGGTTCTCGAAATATTGCGATCCAAAGTGGTTCTTCTTATTTTCAACACAACGCAAGATCTGATTCGGATGGCTATATCTCCGCAACGAAGCTTTGAAAAGGGTTGTAGTTTTCAGAATTCACTCAATCTAACAAAGATCTTTCTATTTCTGCAAACCAGGAAATTCTGTGAGGTCTGGTTTTGGAAATATTTCAATCCAAAGTGAATTTTGAACTTAATGTCGATTAAACGTAACAAAGTCTTCGGATGGAGATATTTCCGCAACCAAGACTCGTAAGACGGTTTAGTTTTCAGTTCTGAATAGCAAATTGATATACCTTTCCGTGGATGTGCCACTCATCGCATTGAAAAATTTAAGTTTTTTTTTAGATTTTTGAAAAAATCATGGACTAACCACTTGTCTACAAAAATCACCATTTTTCTCAATGTTTCCCCAGCCCATCGAGACGTACATCAAACGAAAGGTCTGTTCAATTCCTGTACAAACGTGCAAACCAAAAGCTTCTGCGTGGTCTGGTTCTCGAAATATTGCAATCCAAAGGGATTCTTCTGATTTTCGACCTCCCACTACCTAACAATGTCTTTGGGTAGCTATATCTCCGAAGCCGAGCTCAGTAAGAGCCTGCGGTAAAAAATTCATGCTTTAACTTTTTAACAGCTATCCGCAGGTGAAAACCGGAAGCATCTGCGAGGTCTGGTTCTCGAAATATTGCGATCCAAAGTGGTTCTTCTTATTTTCAACACAACGCAAGATCTGATTCGGATGGCGATATCTCCGCAACGAAGCCTTGAAAAGGGTTGTAGTTTTCAGAATTCACTCAATCTAACAAAGATCTTTCTATTTCTGCAAACCAGGAAATTCTGTGAGGTCTGGTTTTGGAAATATTTCAATCCAAAGTGAATTTTGAACTTAATGTCGATTAAACGTATTAGTCTTGGGATGGAGATATTTCCGCAACCAGGACTCGTAAGACGGTTTAGTTTTCAGTTCTGAAGAGCAAATCGATATACCTTTCCGTGGATGTGCCACTCATCCCATTGAAAAATTTAAGTTTTTTTTTAGATTTTTGAAAAAATCATGGACTAACCACTTGTCTACAAAAATCACCATTTTTCTCAATGTTTCCCCAGCCCATCGAGACATACATCAAACGAAAGGTCTGTTCAATTCCTGTACAAACGTGCAAACCAAAAGCTTCTGCGTGGTCTGGTTCTCGAAATATTGCAATCCAAAGGGATTCTTCTGATTTTCGACCTCCCACTACCTAACAATGTCTTTGGGTAGCTATATCTCCGAAGCCGAGCTCAGTAAGAGCCTGCGGTAAAAAATTCATGCTTTAACTTTTTAACAGCTATCCGCAGGTGAAAACTGGAAGCATCTGCGAGGTCTGGTTCTCGAAATATTGCGATCCAAAGTGGTTCTTCTTATTTTCAACACAACGCAAGATCTGATTCGGATGGCGATATCTCCGCAACGAAGCTTTGAAAAGGGTTGTAGTTTTCAGAATTCACTCAATCTAACAAAGATCTTTCTATTTCTGCAAACCAGGAAATTCTGTGAGGTCTGGTTTTGGAAATATTTCAATCCAAAGTGAATTTTGAACTTAATGTCGATTAAACGTAACAAAGTCTTCGGATGGAGATATTTCCGCAACCAAGACTCGTAAGACGGTTTAGTTTTCAGTTCTGAATAGCAAATTGATATACCTTTCCGTGGGTGTGGCACTAATCGCATTGAAAAATTTAAATTTTTTTTAGATTTTTGAAAAAATCATGGACTAACCACTTGTCTACAAAAATCACCATTTTTCTCAATGTTTCCCCAGCCCATCGAGACATACATCAAACGAAAGGTCTGTTCAATTCCTGTACAAACGTGCAAACCAAAAGCTTCTGCGTGGTCTGGTTCTCGAAATATTGCAATCCAAAGGGATTCTTCTGATTTTCGACCTCCCATTACCCAACAATGTCTTTGGGTAGATATATCTCCGAAGCCGACTTCAGTAAGAGCTTGCGGTAAAAAATTCATGCTTTAACTTTTTAACAGCTACCCGCAGGTGAAAACTGGAAGCATCTGCGAGGTCTGGTTCTCGAAATATTGCGATCCAAAGTGGTTCTTCTTATTTTCAACACAACGCAAGATCTGATTCGGATGGCGATATCTCCGCAACGAAGCCTTGAAAAGGGTTGTAGTTTTCAGAATTCACTCAATCTAACAATGATCTTTCTATTTCTGCAAACCAGGAAATTCTGTGAGGTCTGGTTTTGGAAATATTTCAATCCAAAGTGAATTTTGAACTTAATGTCGATTAAACGTAACAAAGTCTTCGGATGGAGATATTTCCGCAACCAGGACTCGTAAGATGGTTTAGTTTTCAGTTCTGAATAGCAAATTGATATACCTTTCCGTGGATGTGCCACTCATCGCATTGGAAAATTTAAATTTTTTTTAGATTTTTGAAAAAATCATGGACTAACCACTTGTCTACAAAAATCACCATTTTTCTCAATGTTTCCCCAGCCCATCGAGACATACATCAAACGAAAGGTCTGTTCAATTTCTGCACATACGTGCAAACCAAAAGCTTCTGCGTGGTCTGGTTCTCGAAATATTGCAATCCAAAGGGATTCTTCTGATTTTCGAGCTCCCACTACCTAACAATGTCTTTGGGTAGCTATATCTCCGAAGCCGAGCTCAGTAAGAGCTTGCGGTAAAAAAATAAATACTTAAGCTTTTTAACAGCTATCCGCAGGTAAAAACCAGAAGCTTTTGCGAGGTCTGGTTCTCGAAATATTGCGATCCAAAGTGGTTCTTCTTATTTTGAACACAACGCAAAATCTGATTCGGATGGCGATATCTCCGCAACGAAGCCTTGAAAAGGGTTGTAGTTTTAAGAATTCATTTAATCTAGCAGAGCTTTCTATTATTGAAGACCAGGAAATGCGGTGAGGTCTGCTTATCGTTAAAGTCGTTCAAGCCGCGCATTATGGAAAATGTTTTTGGTATCATGACGGCGCGCTTCCGAGTCTTACGTACCACATGGTGCTGCTGCTGCTGAGAAGAAGACTTTAAAAAAAAAAAGTTAACGAAAATAATTGTATGGTACTGAAAAATAATGCACTTAACCATCATAGCAACTTCATCCATGATCTCATCAAACACACGCCTCAATTTTGATCTTGCGTATCCGACTTGATCTTGTTAAATTATTTAACTCCAAGTCCCTGTATTTGCATAGAGTAGTTTAAGCGTTCTTAGGTTTTGAAAAAGACGATCGCATGGACTGCCATTTGTTTGTTTTATTATAGAAATTTGACTTTGATTTTGGCTGGTATGCAAATTTGCGTTGCAGGAGACGGTGTACCGTGCTCATCATTTTCTAAAAGGCAAAAATCGTCCATAGCAGAGTCCTGAAAAAACAGAGAAAATAAAAACAATTTGTTGTATGAAATTAATAAAGAAAATGAAATAGCTACCAATGTTGACTTTTTATTTTTTTGGAAGGTGGCTGAGGCGGCGACTGTGAACTAAATGGAACTATAGGCCGAAATGTTGCATTGGGATTTGTTTGATTTCTATTTCTGGTCTTTCCATTTTGTGTTCTATAAAATAAAGGAAATAAATAAAATAAATTTTAGGGAATTAACCTCAGAAACCTCAAATTGTCTGACAGTACAAAAATTGTATGATGCTAAAAAAAGTACATCTTACAATTTCTTCATTGTCAGACAAGGATAAAAATTGGCAATAAATTGTGTGTGTACACAATTATCAAATACCTAAAAATTAATTGTCACCTACATTTTTTGACAATTAATTGCAAAAGTACACGATTGTCAGCCAGCATCACGTGATTGTCAAATTTGTTACAATTCATTTTCAGACAATACTCTTTTTAGCTAGCTCTCTAAGTGACTTAGTTTAGGAGATAATTGAAGAAGTTGCTGTTAATAATCTAGCTGGAAACGAGAGAAATTCAAAGGACAATGTTAGAAACTCCAATAGTTATTAGATCCTTGAACTCTGTAACTTTTTTGGTTTAAAACTGCTAAACGTGTTTTGCCGACGACTCTACTCTCAGCTTTTTGTACTCGTTTTCAAATTCACGTCCATCTCCTTCGGAAGTGGAATCGCAACGGTATCGTATGATACAGCCTTATTACGGTTGTCAAAGATCAATTAATTGACAATTGAAATATTTTGTCAATCAATTGATACATCGGTATTATGAACCCGAGTTGATCATTTTTTGATCCATTGTGAACAAAGATCAAAAATTTATTGTGAATAGTGCCTATTTACTTTTGACGCCTCAATTTCATTTATAATTTTATAACGAACTGCTTTTGTTTCGTGTCACGAATTTTATTTTGGTCGATTTGGATTAAAAATGTAAGTAGTTTGTAATAAATTAATGGTGCTATTCAATTTTAAAGTGTTTTATTTACGTAGGAGTAAAATTGTAAGCAACAAAAATCAGCTCGCCAGATTGGTAGAACGGATGGAAGAGAACCCAGACTTCGCCAAGGGTGTTTATTCAAAGCCGCTCATGAGTAAGAAGTGGGGAGAGATTGCGGTGGAATTAAACAGCTTAGGACCGCCAGAACGAGACTCAGCCAAGTGGCAGAGGGTTAGTATTGTGTTTCGGATATAAATAAATTAATTAAAAATTCTTCTTAACGCAGGTATGGGCTGACCTAAAATGCAAAACCAAAAAAAAAAAGACTCAAAATAAAATTGAAATTGTGGCGACTGGTGGAGGCCCTAACAAACTTCACCGACTCACAGACACAGAGGAAGCGGTTAGTGCATTAATGCACTTCGACTCCTGTGTCGATCCACCGGGCACAGAATTTGGCCTTGAATTGCCAAGTTTCAGGGCAGATGATAACGATATCGAAATAATAGACTTGCAGCAAGATGTCGAGGTGTCCCTAGCGCAACAAAAAGTTCCAACACGTAGGACCCTAAAAGAAAAAATGATATCGATCGCTTAAAGCTCTTGGAAAATCAAACTACTGCACAGGACAAATTTTATAGCTCTATGGTTGAAATCATGAACAGTGTGCAACAAAATATTTCTGAAATTAAAAAGAGTTTGAGCAACATAGACTACTATACTAAGAAAAACTATGATTTAAAAAAAGAAAAAAAAAAAAGAGATACTTAAACTAAAAAAAGAAAAACTGCATCTTCAAAAAGAAAAATTAGAATTTAAAAAAGAATATATCAAAAACAAGGAAAATGACAGAAAAACGAAATTGAAGCTAAAATTACAAATACTTGAAATTGAAAAAAAGAAAGAGGAACTGAAAAATAATTTTTAATACTCGTATGTACCAAAATAGGTACCTATATACACAAATATGTATGAATTGTTTTGTTTATGTTGTTAGTTTTTACCTTTGAGTTTTTATGAATTTGTTTAAGTTTTTTAATTTATTTTTAAATGTAAGCATGAAGTACAAATATTTCATAAGTTTAGTTTAAAACGAACAATAAACTTCATAAGAGTATGTCTAAAATATTTTTTTTTTTGGCTTCCAATTGGAAGTTATTGTAATTGTGGGAAAATGTTTTTTGTCTTAAACATCTTGAGAGCAAACGATGAGTCTGATTCGGGGCTGATTTTATTTTACACACAGTGTTTTTCGGTTTGAACATTTTGAGAACAAATAATGATACGAGTCCAAGCTTATTTTATTCTGCCACATAGAAAATGTTTTTAAAGAAAAAAGCTACAAACAATTATTTAAATATATGTATCTTTTTAAATATATGTATCTTTTGTCTTCACTAGATTACACATATTGAACACTTGATAATGTGGTCAGAGTTCTTGAATTTCGAGGGCGTTAATGAGAACTTTCCAGAGTGGGTTGGACCCAGCCACTTTTTAATTTACTTTTACATGAATCTTAAAATCGAATCCCTTATTCGGTTGCCTTCATTGAATGATGTGTCTGCAGAATCTATAGCAATATCAATATGGTTTCAACAATACTATCGGGTTCTTCTGCTACCAATTCAGGGTTTTCCACTCTATACTTGATACAAATATTGTGCAGAGCTGCACATACATTTATGATTTGTGTTGCCTTTTTGGACGTGTAGTGCAGTTCTCGTGCTTGAAGGGTGCATCTAAATCTGCTTTTTAACAAGCCAATCGTTCGCTCAATGATATTGCGACCCTGTGCATGCTTCCTGTTGAAATTTGCTCGAACTGAACTTTCTTCGGCATTGCGGTACGGTGTCATTAAATACGGTGATAGAGGATACCCTCCGTCTCCTATAACATGTGCGTAAAAATACAATGTAATTACAAATTAACATGAATCATAATTTTTACCAAGAATCCGAAAGTCAGTACGGCCACTACGGTAGTCCTCCTCTAATTTTGCCTTCAACGAGGACATATTCCATATATTGGCATCGTGTGACGATCCTGGATTTTTCGCATTAATATACCTAATGCACATTAAGTGGTCACACATCTTCAAAACAGAACTGGAAGTTAGAATATACCTACTACTGAAATGAAGAAAAGCTTACAAGCATAGTATTGATGCTACGTATAGAATCCTTTCCTGTTGTAGTATACATGTCTAAGATCTTTGTTTGGACCAATAATTTTGATATGAGTCCCGTCGATAGCACCAATAACATTTGGAATACTGCTCTTTTGAAAAAAGTATATCTTGGCCTGGCGTTCTTCTTCTTGTGAATAGTTAAATTTTATCCATTTAGGACAAATATTTGTTTCCAAGACATTTAAAACTTCTTTCAGAACAACTGAAACCGTTGGTTGCGCCATACCAATATTAAAATCGTTCCCAACACTCAACTGGTAGCTTCCTTGCGCAAGGAATCTTAAGACAGCTGCAAATTTTAGTATGTTTGGGATGGATTGTTGTCTTTTCGTTGGCTTTAACTTGTCGTTGATATCTAAAAATACATTAAGGAAGGCTTCTTTCGAAAGTCTAAAGTTTTGAATGAATCTAGAAGCGAGCCAAATTAGTTTTTGTAATGTAATTAAAAAAGATCTTTTATCTACATACATATGTTCAGCCAAATCCATCGGATTTGAAGCATCGCGTATTTTCCTTCGAATCTTTGCTTGCTTCAAAGTATTTTCTTCTTCAATTTCATTTTCACCGAAAAATAGTTCTATAGTAGACATGCTTTTGGCTTTCGCGATCCGTAAAATATTTTATCAACAAGGAATTTGTGATTGGCTGAAAATTTGATAATCAACAAACATTTTGACAACCATAATACCAAAACTGTCAATTTAAATCATTCACAATAGATCTAATTTCTGAAGCGCGTTCACAGTTTATCAAAGATTTTGATTTTTGACAACGATAATACCGATTCATTAATTTTATTGATAAATATTAAATATCGTATTGATCTTTGACAACCGTAATAAGGGCGATAAGCTCATTAAACTCCGATCTTTACAGCATTGTTAAATGGGGTGAAAAAAACCGTGTGGAGTTTAATGCTTCGAAAACTCAAAGCTGTCTATTGTCGTTGAATCAAAATATACCCCCTACGCCATTGTCCTTAAATGGCACTTGCATCGAAAAAACCGAAAAGCTCTCAGTACTCGGTATGTGTGTTAACGACGATCTTCGTTGGAATGATCACATACTCGAGACCGCCAAGAATGCTGCTAAATGCTTAGGATTTCTATATCGATGTAAGAAATTTTTCACCCCTTCTCATCTGGCTACCATTTATAAGGCGTATACGTCCAAAATTCGAGTATACCTCACACCTTTGGGCAGGCGCTGCTCAATCTTCTCTCCATTTATTGGATAGAATTCAAAACAGAGCGTTAAAACTGATTAGAAACAGAGCTATCATGGATTCATTCCCATCTCTATCTCTATCAATTTGATAGTTGATAAATTTTTAATTCAATGTTTAAAAACCCAACTGATTAAAATTTTGATCATTGAGAATGATTCAGACCATTGCGAAACACAAGCAAATTGAAAAATTTAAAAGAAAAATTGATTAGTTTTTTTAATAAATTGAGTTTTGTAACTCAATTTTCAAGGTTTATCAACTATCAATTTGATAATTGACAATCGCAATAGGGGTGTAGGTCTAGGTATGAACTCTTTAGAATTTTGGACGTTAGCTCGCAATTTAAATGGTAACAAATATACTCGTATTGTTGACATCAGCCTAAGCCCTCAAGTTTTGCAGAACCATTTTTAGCATCTTTTAAACCCAACATCAAACGAGATCTCCAAGTACCACTACGCCCCACCTGGCTTTCACGATCCTATTTTAGATTCGCCATTCACTCGAAAATTATCCGCAACTCATACTTTGTCGGAGGTTCAAATTGCTTTCGAGGTATCCTATCGGAAAGAATAGTAATACACAAACGCGTTGGCACAATTTGTTCCGCGAAGAATTTGTGTCGGACGAAATCGGAAAAACAATTGCATTAAGCTGTCAGAAATTTCACAAATAAAGCACTTGATCGCACTTCAACGCAGTTCGCCGGGTGCGTTAAAATAATGTCGGAGAAAAATTCCGAAAAGCTGTTCGAAAGAATACCTCGAAGCAAAAGTCCTCCGAATCGTACAAAATCGGAGAATTTTCCGCTCCGAACGTATACCTCGCTAGGGCCGACTATGCAAGAGGTTTCTCGTATCGTCAATGGACTCAAGGATGGCAGAGCAGCTGGATCGGATAGGATACAAGTACAGATCATATAATCTCATTCAAAAGCTGACCGACCTGATAAACAGCGTTATAGAGAATGGTTTAATACCTGAGCAGTTTAAGGAAGTTTTAGTGTTCCCAATTTACAAGAAAGGTTGTGCAATGGATCCTGCCAACTACAAGGGTATTTTCTTCCTAAATGCCCCCTACAAAATTTTCACCTCAGTACTTCAGAATCGGCTCAAAATGTGGATTTCATCAAAAAATCTTTTAAGTAAATTTCAAGCGGGTTTCAGATCGGGTTACTCTACTATCGATCACATTTTTGTATTCAAAAGTAATGCTGACTGACTGATACCTTCCAAGAAGTAAAATCCTCTTCGTGGGTTTTAGAGCAGCGTTCGACACGGTCGACCGACATTCCCTAATGTATAAGCTGTACGGACTTGGAATGTCCTTAAAACTTGGTCAACTAATTCAAAATATATATCGAGATACAAAATTGTCAGTTTGGAATGGTGCTGGTAAATCCGAGAGGTTTGCAACCAAAGCAGGGCTTAAACAAGGCTGCCCACTTAGCCCTGATCTATTTGCACTTTTTATATATTACTTGTTCTATTGTCTACCTGGTGGCATAGAATATGCGAGACTGCTAATTAAAGCCCTTCTTTTTGCAGATGATGTACTGATGATGGCGAACTCAGAACTAGCAAAACGAGAAATGGTTTTACAAAGGCAATGCTGTTGAGGTTGTAAAAGAGCACAAATATCTTGATGTTCCATTCACTTAAAATATGAAAATGGATAAAAATTTAAAATCGTAAAATTAGTAAATATTTTAAAAACAATACTATCGTCTAGAATTTACCTTCAATAAAAGAGTCTTTACTGAACTCCATTTTGAAAGCAGTTCAAAATTAATTCCAAGTAGATAGATATTCTTACTCTCAACTTCAACATCGGGAGAAATCCATTACCTTGTGTTTTTTTTTTTGTGCTCATATATTAATGAAAATGGAACAACAGGATGAAACTAAAAGCTTTTTTTCGTTCGTTCGTTCGTTCCTAGAAGGAAAATTTCATCCATATAAGTATTTTTCACTTACCTACTCGTATTGCATTATATGGAAGAAGAAAAATAAACCAAAATAGCGCACTATTGCTGCCACATGAAGGCAACATAGGTTAAAAAACAATGTCTGTGCTTCGGATTCGGAGGGCCCCCCCGATGGAGTGAGAGGAAGCGAGAAAGACAAATGATATTTATTGTGATTCAATTATCGCAAGTGGTCTGTTGTTGATGTTTAGGTAAGTGCAAGTGCATCTTAAACCACCCATGAGGGTCAGTTTACCAGCACTTTGGTGCCTGTGAGTTCATCCACCCACACTTTAGCTCCGCATTTTCGCATTTATAACCACTTTAAGTACGGCTCCCAGGCCAGACCTACCTGTGGCAACTTAACGTAAGTACAAGTGCCCAACTGAGAGGGTCGAAAAAAGGTTAAATGTATTTAAGACGTATTTCAGCATGTTGTTGCTCTGCATATACTATAGCTCATCGTCTATACTCGTACTCAGTATAAACAACTAAGGAAGTTGGATTTTCATAAACACCTACCAGAGCTGCATCTACAAGCTCTTACAATCTTAGTTAACAATCAAGTAGGGGGTTTCTTAGGGTGGCCTTTGACCTGGAAGCAGAAATTTAATTGTAATTAAGAAATACTGTGCCACGATGTATGTATAGACCAGCAGGAGTCACCTTGCCATGCTATAGCAAGAAATATGGTTTTATCAAGATTAAGTTCTTTTTGTACAAAAACACTTTCAGAAGCTGCGAAAAATGAAAATTGTTTGTTTTGGGTTGGTAATTCTGCGATTTTGCATAATTAGAGTGTTATGGGTTTGAAAAAAGGCTGTAGAAATTCGACATAAATGAATGTAGTTAACAATGCGATGATATTTTTTTATTAATTATTTTGAAATACTTCCACATTATTCTTTTTATAATGATATAAGCACTCACTTTGGAAATAAGTTTTCAATATTTCCCAACGTTGTTCAACCTGTAACGGTTTTACACCTTTCTTTAATGCGCATAAGATATGCTTAACCCACAGCGTCCCCAAGACCACAGGATTCCCTGAGTCCAACCGCGGATCATAAAAAAAAATTGTTCAGTCGAGAAGGCACTGGCTCGGCATGCTTGCTCACACCATTGGCTAGCTCGTCAGTGGGGTGGGTACTTGTACCTACGCTGAACTACCGCACTTAAATCCATGCCGATCTTCACACATTCAAAAAAAAAAAATTATCATAATAAAAGAAAACCCGTTGAAAATAATTTGTATGGGATCCCTAGGTGTAATTCAGGGATCCGGAGTGTATCCCTCCCTCTGTCTTAATTCCCTTCGCAGGAATTAAAACTCCATGGTTATTGTACCACTCCATGCTTATCGACAACAACCCCTAATTTAAAGCTAATCGGTAGATTTAATCTTCTCTCATACTAAAAACACCTCGTGTATCGTCGATATGCCACATCACTTTAACCCTCCCCCATGTACTAGTTCAAAATTTAATTAATCCATAAATTAAAAATCTTCATTTTCCAAATAAAATACTAAGGATTTCAAACATTATTACAATCCATTTAATAATTCATAAAATTTTATCAATCGTATTTGAAATGATCATATTCACATCAAAAAAAAATAAAAGGGACTCTTTTTTAACGCGAATTGGAGTTCAATGTACTTTAATAGTTAAGAATGAACTCCCATTAGTTGGGTTAGGTCATTACAAAATGCAAAATTAAGTTTGAGCTCAAACAACAATCGAGTGAAACTCAAAAGCGTTCATCGTGATCACAATTATATTGATGTAAGAAGGCAGTAGAGCAGGGAAAAGGCTCCCTTCTATAAATTCACGGTAGTTGTTGTTTTCACTCAAACCAATGTATAGGTTGAAATTCAATTATTAGACAATGATTTTGTATGCACCGGCTTTCGTTCAATTTTAAAACAAATTGATAAAAAGAATAGATTCACTTACCGATTTTTCCAGTATTTGTTGTGCTCAACAGCAACGGTCACAGTCGATACCTCTAAATAGGGCTTAGAATTTTAAAGTTGAACGAAGTAGTGATTAGGTTTTTGAGTATTGTTATTACAGATTACATAATTATTTAACAAACACTTAAACTATAAACATTCTTCTATTATTTCTTCGTTTGCTTTTGAATTCTTTTAATCCAAATTTTCTTTAAAGGTGTACCCTTGCATATGAGTATCTTTTAAATATTTTTGTTTTTATAACTTTTTTTATGAATTTTGTTTGATGTAATATAAATGTTTTATCATATTTAGTATTGTATAGTTTGTCTTATCTTGGATTGTATGTCACCATATGAATATTTTTGTTCTGATTTTGTTTTGTTTTTGTCTTTAATGTATTTTCTGTCGACACGCACCGCCGTGTCGTCGTGTCGTCATATCTAAGGCCAAGAACAGGCAATCAAAAGGAAAGCGCTTCGCTCGATCTTGCTACAGCACGTGTCCGTGTTTGACTAAGCTCGTGGCGTTTTCCACTGCTTGGGAGATTATCTCCTCACTTCACTCTGACCACTCTCAGTATTTATTTTATGAGGCTTCTTTGGCGCTCAAAAGTTTTTATTTTGGGACTCCGCTGACAAGGGAGTCCGATGTTGTTTCTTGATGGTTCTTTTAAAGGTTTTTTTTTTTTTTGTTTTTATTGGTTGACGAAGATAGCACAATTTTACTATGTAGACTATGATATTATACATAAGTAAAATATCAAAATCGGAAACGATTGAGAATTTCCAACTATTCTCGATAAAGTTGATGCTAATCTGTCTGATGTCTGAATCTCCTGGCAGCTCAACTTAGAAAGCTCGAGTCGGAGGAAATGGAAATGGAATTTGATTTTGACTTCGAAAAAATGAAGTTCGAAAAACTAATAGGTGACGTGGAATTACGAAGTGGGTATCGTTCAGTGATCGTGGTTATTTTTCGTTCAGAATAGCATGAGGAATTCCGTACTCATGATAATATAGATTTTATTTTCGAAATAAAGTGGACCTACACAAACCTTAAAGCGACTCATTTCGTTCCGCGGAGGTATGATACCTACTTTCTGTCAAGATTTCAAGCGGGGAAATAGCTGTCAATATCAAAATAAGCTATAATTTAAGAAGAAGATGGTCCACTCTGTATATTCGCAGTTACTGTTCACACACAGTGTTAACTTTCCTAAGAGAACTCCACAATCCAGAGTAGATCAGGGCCTTAACCAGCAAACTTCTTCTAGGTCAATTCCACGCTAGCTGAGTGCTGTTTTCCAGTTGGTTGAAGTCCTCTTCCACTTTTATTTGCTGAGTGTTCCTCTACTGCACCGTCCCTCGGGGTAGGATTCAGAGATTTTCTGGATCATTACGCATCATTGATGCAGCCAGCACAATCACACTAGGCTAGCTTGTTGTTATAACTTTTTCCGCACCACCCATCTATGCAGACTCACGCGGAAAATTTTCCTCTCAAAACAGATCAACAGACTAAAGCCTTCTGCTTTGCGCAATATCAAAGTGTCTTATAACAATATTAAGGAACAATTTAGTTGCTCCACAGAGCAAAAAGTCACGATTAGTTAAGAATGAATGCTAAAACATGACATCATAGTCTTTATAGCTGAACTTCAGAGATTCTATCGTAAGCTGTTTTAAAATTGATTAAAAGGTTTTAGCTGTTGATCTGAAGTTCGTAGAAGACCTACCGTGATGTGAAAAGTTTCCAGCGATCATCCAACGTCTTTAACTCATCCCGAAAATAGGCTTTCTCGAGGTCTGCAAAATAGGTCTAAATAGGCCTCCGTGGCAGCGATGACCTCCTCATTCGACTCAAATTTCTGCCTGGCGAGTAATTTTTTCAAGTTTGCAAACAAAAAAAGTCGCACGGGGCCAAATCTGGAGAATACGGCGGATGGGGCAGCAGTTCGTAGGCTCTGAAATGGTCTCACGGTTGCGCTTGTGAGTGAGCAAACGCGGCACTCATCGCACCGAAAACTTTCTTATCCCAAAATTTCATGGACGATATGACCCAGGCAGTCTTTTGAGATGCCTACTGTTTCAGCTATCTCGCGCACCTTCAATCGGCATGGCCGGCGATCTGCAAATACGAGATAGTAGATTTTTCACACGTTATCCTCCGTGGTAGCCATTTTTGGGGCACCTGGGTGGGGCTTAATAAGAACCGATGTGCGACCACCTTGAAACTTGTTATAACAATTTTTGATGGTCGCCATCGAAGGAGAAGAGTCACCGTACACATCATCCAATTCACTGCGCGATTTCCTTTCCAGAAACAAGAATCGGATCACCGACCGATATTGCTCCATTTCTGTAAAATTCGCGGAAAAGCTAGCTTCCACACGTGGTCAAAACAAAACTACGAATCCGATTCGGCTGAAATTTTGCCAGTAGTCGTCTAAGAAAATGTACTAGACGATAGTAAATCCTTTGCACCATCGCGCGGTGAGGCTAAGTACTTATCAGACTGCCCTCGTAGGAGATCATTGACGGAAACCATTTTTTATATTTCACACGTACTAAAGGAACTATGAGTACTCTTGAAATGTTGGAGAAAAGCGTTTAGGAAGCGTACCTGATGGCAGAAAACAACTTGAAGACGATGTGCTTCCTCAGTTCCGAGGATTGCAATTTTCGACGATCAAGCAAATATTGTTCAAATTCTGTTAATTGTACATGCTTTTCTCTGATCTTATTTTGTAGACAAGATGGCACGCGCTTCTAGCCAAACAAGACCCTTATAATGTTATAAAC
Organism: Philhelius festivus; assembly: GCA_963931855.1. Lineage (NCBI taxonomy): Eukaryota > Metazoa > Arthropoda > Insecta > Diptera > Syrphidae > Philhelius > Philhelius festivus. The sequence continues at coordinate 191,703,167 of OZ007554.1, forward strand.
ACAGCACGGGCGAGGGGGAAATTAGGAGGGGAGAGAAAGGAGGTATCGACGAACATTGGTTTTGAATGTTTGCAAATTGAAATGGCGGGGGAAAACTGTGCCGGGTAAGTTATTCCATAATCGTGTTGTGCGACTAAAAAACGAATATCTATATTTTATTTGACGGTACGACCAAAGTTGGGCTCAAGGGTGAACTGATGAGCATTCCTAGCGAAGCGGGTATCACGGGTAAATTGATTAAGGGGAGGAATGCAACTGGCTACTTCGAGTGAGCATTGCTTGTGAAAGAAGCGATAAAACAGGGAAATACATGAAACATTCCGAAGGTGTTCAAGAGATGAGAATTAGATTCACCGTAAAGTTTACTACTACAATATTCCCTTGCTCGTCCTTGCACTCTTCAGTTCGGGACTTGTAACCTCGAGAGAATCTTTTCACGTTTTTTGTAAATCTTCCGAACTTCCGTACGTCTATTTCCTCTAATTCGATCATGTGTTTCTTGTTCTCCTTGTTATTTTCCCTTTTAGCTCCAATTCTTCGATGATGTGGCGCTGTGTGTGCCTCTTATTTAGCTGAGTGTGCTCCCCGTCATTCATCGTCAAATCAGGTGTTTATCGTTTGAAGCCCAGCAGTTTAAGCCGGCATCTCTGATGGCTTCTTGGCAATGTTCTCAGCGGTTTTCAATAGTTGATGTTAGTGGCACATATCTTCTAAAGAGAAACTGGTGATGTCTTACGATTTGCCGTTTGACTCAATTCCCTCACAGTATTTCTTTGTTTTGGGTTGTGTCGGGAAATTCGTAGCAATACCTTGGCAAGAACGAGGTAGTGATCAGATTCAATGTTGGCTCTTCGGAACATCCTTCACACTGGAGGAGTGACTCGAAGTAATCTAAACGGTTGCCGATTGGCTGATCAAGAAATATGCATGTCTGCTTGTAATTGTTGAGATTTATGAACTACGAATTAAATACCACAAAGTCGATCAACTCGATTCCTGCTAGGACACTGTTTCTATGTCTTGATCTAAAGCTCGTAGTACATTTCTTCGGTATTACGAGTATATCTTTCTCTTCTGAGGGAGCATATGAGACCTATATTCGCGAATTAAGCCTTGATTCGAATTTTCGTGAGGCACTTGTACACATAGTTTAAACCCAAGACATCTTGCCGAGGTCTTCTTTTGAAGAATTCACAAAAATGTACACTCTAATAGACGATGCTTTTGTTCTTAATATCAGTATAGTACTCTTGGATAAGGGAACCAATTTTATGGCCATTACAAAGATTCAGAGGCTGGCATGTATTGGCTCAACAAGTGCGAACCACGCCAACCGCAGCCCTAGAAACTTTCCTTTCATTTGCCTAATTTGATCCATTTACGAAGGAGCTGGCGGCCAAGAGTTCTCTACGACTTAAGAGTTTTAAAATTCAAAATGAGGCCACTGTGGTCACAGAACGAATATAAACTTCACTAACAAAGCCATTCAAACGGACTATTTTTCATAATAAATAGATTTTCAACCAGTCGTACTAACAAATGATAGAAAACCGGGTCCTAAACGCAAAGCAAAGCATTAATGGGTCTTTACAGACGGTTCCAAAATGGAAGCTGAGGTAGTGTCAGAAAACCCATCCATAAATAGATTATTAAAGCTCCCACACTTTTGTGGCGTTTTCCAAGCTGAAGTGCTTGCAGTTTGAGAGGCCGTAAATTATCTTTCCACATGGTGAACTGTCGAATAAGAACATTGATATCTTCATTGATAACCAGGCGGCAATCAATCGTCAATTATTGTCACGAAGTGAAAACTGGTTGGTCGTTGCCGTAGTGAATTAAGATTGCTCGGCGAAACAAATTCAGCCACTCTATGATGGGTCCCGGGAAATGGCTGATGAAGTGGCCAAAAACGGTTCATCACCGAGCCAAATTGTACGCTGGGTTCTTATGATACTGGAGCAGGAGAACAATAGAATTCACCAAATTTTCCTCAAGACGGCTAGTGATATATGGTCAATAATTGACACCTGTTAGGTTTCAAGGAATCTTTGGCCAGATATATCAAGGAGTATTTAATGAAGGTTAGCAGACCTCAATTGTCTCTCCTGGTTGGAGTCCTTACGGGTCACAACTCAATGGAAACCCACATGAGCAGAATAGGCATCAGCACATCTGATTTATGTAGAGGGTGCGAGGATGAAAAGGTGGACGAGGGCTCATCTCACTTATTTTGTTAATGCGCCAGCCAAGCAAGAACTAGAAAAGATGCCCTTGGAGAATACTTTTTCGACGAACTGAACGAACGTCTCATTTTTGGCACTAAAAAGCATCCTTACCTTCATTCAGAAATTAGGATGGTTCAGAGAGGCACCCCATAGCTATGACTTCCACTAAATTTTTCCTCTTACACTTTCAATTCTTAAATTATCATTGAAAACCGAGTATCATCACCCCACCTAATATAACCTAGGAACCTATTAACCAAGTGTTTAATGGCAAGTGCGTTAGACTGTCATTTTACGGTTTTCGGTTCGGTTCGACTCTAAGCCGCTACAAAAATTGTTTTCAGGGGCTTATTGTAAACCGACTTGAAACGAAACAAAACTTTGGAATCCCGCCTTCCTTGTTGAATACGATTGCTACCACCTCGCTACAGCCTCCTGCAGCCTAAAGGACTCGTATTTCACAAAGTTGCTGCACCATGTACGAATGTACGGCACATTACTTTGTTTTACTGTTATTAAAAAATACTCTAAGAACAATAATGTCATATTAGGCCGCTGTCCTTGGGAACACCAAATAGCACACACGCTATAAATTATACGAAATAGTAATAAACAAGGTTTTACGAGCCTTAGGTAAACGAGGTGTGGCTTATGATACTTGATGAACATCCCTAAAAGCAAAGCATCAGATCCCGCATATACCCTAATGGAATAAAGGTTTTTGAAACATCAAACGTCTCATTACGTGTGAATAGTTCCCAAAGCTAACCGAAGCCCCATAAAACATCACTCCTGTCATCCCTTAAGGAAACTTAAATCTCTCAAAGCCAACCCAAGCCCAAGTAAGTAATAATTAACTAGAATTATGTAAAGATAAACTTGAAGGCCTTAAAACTGAGCAGATTAAATAAGCTATGATGAAAAATCAAATATTTATTTAATCCATAAACATTGAAGATTAGTTGAAGCTTCAAAGCCAACCAGCCAGAACCTTCGCCCAACACACAAATTATTTTCCTGATTTTATTAGTTCAAATTAAATTCACATTTTACTGGGGAAAACCTTTACCATAATGAAAACTATGTACCAAAGTGGTTAATGCTAAGATTGCAAATGACTTAAACGTTAAAATACCAGTTTTAATGTAAACACCCCCAGGCTTCAGTTACACATGCCCGTTTAATATTAAACTAAAATTGGTCGTGCCTTTACCATCATTGCGTCCCGTTTTTAGTGGTTTCACTTAAGCGGTAGATTGAAATTACCTTTCGGATCGTAAATGTGTCCAAAACATCTCGCTAAAGACGGGAATTACGAAGTGAAGAGGGTTGGCAGAGGTACACTAGGTAACAAAACCCCCAACTGGACTGAGGAAGAGAAAACGATCCAAATGTTGTAATCTTTCAAGGGAAATGAAAATACAAAATTTTATGTTCCGAATATTTGAAGGTAAAAAGAGTACCCTGTCCCTCTCTACACTTCGTCCCTTCAGCGTCCATGGCAACAAAGTCAAGAATTGTCATGGTCGTAAAATTTGAGTAAAGTCGGAAAATTTGTTAACTGTGATGACACTAACTTTATGGTTTTGGCCATAAGTTTGTGTGTTTTTTATGGGTATTTTTGGGAATTATTGAAGTCGATGGATGTTAACCTTGGTAAATCTGTTTTAACTGCAGCCATATAAATGTGATGTTTTTTTTAATAAAATGATATCAATGGTATTTGGCTTGATATTTGGTTATTTCTATAAATGATAACTTCTTATGTACAGTTTTTCATAACTAATGACCAATACCTTGGGAGATAGTTCTTGGACATGTTCTAAATGTGTACATCAATTACCGAGGATTTAAGAAAGTCTACCCTTACCCATGTAAGAGCAAATACCTCTGTTGATATTAATGCTAGAAATAGTAGAGGAAGCAGAAACAGAGATTGCTAGTTGATATATGTATTTGTTTGGGGCTTCATTTTCAGAAGAAATACACGCTATTGCAAATCATTTTAAGTTGCAATTTCAGTGGAATAAACATGCCCAACAAATCCAATATAGTAAGGACGGGAGATCCCGCAGACCAGTAAACTAGACCATTTCTTCCTAACCAATGATAACCGTACTCTTCATCTATTCGTTCTTTTTTTCTGTTTTTATTTATATTTCATTCGCGCACTCAAGAGGTTATGAATACCCTTATAATGTTAAACACAGTTTGAGCAATAAGGAAAGTAGGGCAGGATGAGAAAGGAGATATCGATGCACATTGAGTGGGGAATATTGAGCCGGGGAAAGCATTCCACATTCGTGTAGTGCGGTTAAAAAAAGAATCTCTGTATTAGACAGTACGTCAGAAATTGGGCTCTAGGGTAAACTGATGAGCATTCCCAGAAGTACGAGTATTACGGTTGAATTGTCTAAGGGAAGGAATGCAACTGGCTATTTCACTAGATCACTGTTTATGAAAATGGCGGTAAAATAATGATAGATATGAAACATTGAGGCGGTGCCCGAGAGATACAAATGCTTCTGTTAGACAACGGTCGCCTATCATTTTGTGAGCTCTCTTTTGAATTCTATCCACGAGACTCAAGTGGGTTTTTGGAGCACGTACCCAGATATGGGAATTGTATTTTAGTTTCGGAAGAATAAAGGCTATATATATTACAGCCAGACCAGAAGGGTAAAAAAAACTTCTTGTATCGGCGGAGAAAACCTAAGCACTTAGCAGCGTTTTTCCCCATTAGGAAATGCTGTAAAGATCAGAATTCAATGAGCTTATTATACGCTGCCGTTAGAAGTCCACATCCGAAGGACAAGGATATGAATCTAAAACCGAATATGAAAAACTGAGGGTATTGTGTCAGCGAAACAATTAAGTGGATTTGAAGTTTCAGACTAAAGTTTATTTATGAATATAAGAAAGTGTCGGAGACAAAACGGAGCCTTGGGGCACACCAGCGTTTATTGAAGTAAAACTTCTTTTCTGGCGTTGGGGTAAAAAAATTTTCTATGCAGCTGTCAGTGACATGTCAAAACGACACGTTATCAGTCAAAGACAGCGACATGTTTTTGGAATACAAAATGTTTGTACGTTTATAGGTTAGAATCTTACAGAGGCTTTGATTGAGGGAAAAAAAATTTTACTTCCACCGCGAGTACGTCAGTACACACAACTTTTTTTTGTGGATGCCAGATTTGAAACCGTTTAAAACTACTTGTAGTGAACGGTCCAATCCAACGAAGAAATCCTCATCGATTCCAAATGCACGCATTTTCGATAAGAGAGCTTGATGTCAAACTCTAACAATGCCTTTGAAACATCAAGTGCAATGATCTTTCTTTCTCCAAAACGATGTAAAGATTTGTGCCACTCTTCGGTGAGATATACCATCAGATCACCAGTGGATATACGAGTATTGCTACGAAAGCCATACTGCCGGTCATTAAGAAGCTTTCGTTCCTCAAGATATTTCTTAAGCTAAAAATTGATCAGGGTTTCCATGATCTTGGAAAGAAGGGACGAAAGTGAAGTTGGACGATCGTTAGAGCGGAGGAAGATTCGCCTTTTTTAGGGACAGGCTGGACAAATGCTGTTTTGCATCCACTCGGGAATAGACCTGTAGAGGACAGATGGAAAATCTTACGCAGTGGTTTTGCCACTGTTGAAGAACTTCTCTTCAGAACAATATCGGGGATACTTTCCGGACGACCGAATTTGTGTCAAGATGTTTTAGTACTCTAGCAATTGCAAATGTGCAAAAGGAGATTCGTCCCATAAAATCGTTTACGCTCTCAAGGACAGGAGTCGTATCACTCTGTGGTAGCGTCGAATTAACAGCAAACAGTGCTGCAAGCAAATTGGCTTTATCTATCGAGCTTACAACAGTCATTGTCATTGTCACTGAAGACGACCATTGGAACTGAGGATTTTGTAGTGTTTTGTTCGTTTTTTTACAAATGACATACAATTTTTAATACCTTTGTGACATTGTAGTATTTTTTGCCGTAATTTTTGATCGTGTACAAATTTAGTTCATCGAATATGATCTTTCAAGGCCTTTCTACCTTGTTTGTACTTACATATACCCTACTAAGGAAGGGTTGGCTTTCAATCTATAAAAACTTCCTTCACTAACTTCATTCCACATAAGTTGGTCTGTGATACACATACCGAGAACTGAGAGCTGTTCGGTTTTTTCAATGCAAGTGCCACTAATGGAAAAGGGCATGGAATTCGTTTTTTTTTTTTTGAAAAAAGTTTTGGCCGAAATAAAGCGTCCACCGCTCCTGCTGAAGTTTTTGCAAAAAGTTCGATGGCAACACTCACGAGAATGTGACTGCTGAAGCCGGGAGTGTGAGACTCAATTTAAGAACATCAACTCACCATTCATCTGAAAAGCTCAACATTTCACGCACTAGTCTGAGGAAAATTCTGCAAAAAGATCTCGGATTATTCGCTTACAAGTTCTAATTGACTCCTGCTGAAGTTTTTGCAAAAAGTTCGTTGGCAACACTCACGAGAATGTGACTGCTGAAGCCGGGAGTGTGAGACTCAATTTAAGAACATCAACTCACCATTCATCTGAAAAGCTCAACATTTCACGCACTAGTCTGAGGAAAATTCTGCAAAAAGATCTCGGATTATTCGCTTACAAGTTCCAATTGACTCAGCAATTGAAGGCACACGACCAACCGCTTAGTTATTGCTTCGCAATTTGGGCCTTAGAGAAACTTGAATTGGAGAACAATTTTGGACGAAAAATCATCTTTTCTGACGATTGCCAAATCTGGAGCAATTGTGTAGAACTCCTTCGTTATTGTCCAGAAGCCAATGCATCCTCAGAGAGTGACAGTTTGGTGCGGATTGTGGAGTTGTTGCATCATTGAACCATTTTTCTTCGAAAATGAGGCTGGGCGTTACAGAGCCGACTTTTTTTTTTACTGAAATTGAAGACATTTTTTTTTTTTTTTTATAATCTACCCGCGCTCAAGGGATTTTGATTACCCTTTAAATGTTTCAACACAGCGCGGGCGTGAAGTTAATGAAGAGAAAGAAGGATAGGAAAGATTTGGATTTGGACGACGATCAGCCCATGTCATAATCGATCTTTTGCGCACCAAATTCCCAAATCGTGTTATCAGCCGTCTTGGCGATGTTAATTGGCCACCTCGGGGTTTGATTCCTTTGGCCTTTTTTGCAGGTCCGTGAAGGACCGATGTTATGCCAACAATACGGGATCATTTCAAGCACTTAAGGCCAAGCAATCCGTGAGTTAGAGCCCGAAATCATCAACAAGGTGAGTGACAGAATGCGCTATTACGAAGCCAGCCAGCCAATTCAATGACGTTGTATTCCATCATTAATGGGAATGTTTGCTTTTACTAAAAAAGCCATAATATCCTTTATACGAGGGCGGTTCGATAAGTACTTAGCCTCACCGCCCGATGGTGCCAGTATCGCAACAGAGATTTACTTTCATCTAGTACCTTCTCTTAGACGGGTACTGTCGAAATTTCAGCTGAGTCGGACTCGTAGTTTTTTTTTTTTTTTGACCACTTGTGGAAACCAGCTTGTCCGCGAATTTTAGAAAAATGAAAAAAGAGCAATATCTGTCGGTGATTCCATTCTTGGTTTTGGAAGGGAAATTGCTCAGCGAAATCAAAGAGCCCTTGGACGTACACAGCGTCCAAGCGCTCTGATGACTCTGGTGACTCCTTTCCTTCAATGGTTTTCTATGAGCCTCGCCCAGGTGCCCCGAAAATGGCTACCACGGAGGATAACTTGTCAAAAATCCACGATCTCGTATTGGCAGACCGCCGGCCGTGCCGATTGAAGACGCGCGAGATAGCTGAAACAATACGCATCTCAAAAGATCGCGTATGAAATTTTGGGCATTAGAAAGCTGTCAGCTTGATGGGTGGCGCGATGGTTGCCGCGTTTGGTCACTCTGGACAACAAGTGTCAAAATTGGTCGAATTACACTACGAACTGCTGCCCCATCCACGTTTTGGCAACGTATGACTTTTTTTGTTTGAAAACTTGAAAAAATCCCTTGCCAGGAAGGAATTTGAGTGGAATGAGAAAACCTATTGGATATTTGGTATAAAGAAGTTGGAGCATCGCTGGATCAAGTTATCGATCTAAAATGAAACTATGTTGAGAAACAAATCGCCACTTTTCCAAAATGTTTGTTTTTCTTTTGTAGGCTTAGTACTTATCGGACCGCCCTCGTATGTACCCATATTATTAATATTCAATTCTGCACTTCATCAGTTCTGGCTTATTCTATACTAAAGGCAACGGTCTAGAAATCGGAAGAGTATTTTTTTTTGGGTTTAATATCAAACGATAAACTCTTTTCAGGAATTGACGGTACTGCTAATTCCGGATTGCTGGAATTCAATTTGATAAAGGAAATGGCGGTAGATGAGAGAGGTCGAATGCTTCATTGAAACCTTTTTTAACTTTGATGATAAGCCACTCACAGCCTTGAACAGCAACAGCAAGTTAATACGTGCGACTCAATAGATTATTTTATTTCATTGTTCCAGTTTTTGGGCCTCGTTTTTATCTAAAAATAAATTAAACAATAATTAGTTTATAAATCGTTAGGCATTTGAGTTACTGGAATAGATAATACTTGGTCAAGGGTTAAACGTTTCCTTTTTTAAACCTTTTTAGAAAAAAATGAAAAAAATCAAGATTTTTATGCAAAGTTAAACGCCTAATTACGATTGCAAAATCAAGATTCCAAAGAAAGATCAACACTGGCTTGTGAGGCCATGACTTTTACGTTATCTCCTTATAATCACCGTTGCTTGTTCCACGTCTTCGCTCTTCGCCAACTCATTTACTATCGCTTAACTCTTCCAATCTACCCATTCTGCATGTATATTTATAAATGTACCGAACTCAATCAACGCTGGCGGTAGGAGATGATTAAGTATTTCGATAGTATCTCTGCCTTCATCTTAAGGCAGGAGCGAAAAATAATAAAAATAAGATGCATATCGCAAAGATACAAATGTATATCCCAAGCAAAATAAGTACCCAGCCTGAAATAATATTGATGGCCAAGTGGGGAATTAAGAGAATCACCTCTTTTATACGAAAACAGACTGAGTTACAAAATAAATCTTGTCTTATACCCCAACCCCGTTGTATTTTTTTTTTATATATATTTCTGCAAACTCACTTTTCCCTTAGCTGGCATATCTTTTACCTTCAAAGGATACTCCAGTGTTAAGCTCGTTGGTTAGCAGCAGGATTCAGAGGGCAGGATAGGAACACTGACTAAGTTGAATTATAGGAGGTTCCGCTCATTTATATTCAAGAAATAATGTAAACCACCTACTAACGAATTCATTAAGGAGAAAGCATTTCCATTTGAATGGGTTAGGCCCGGTCGAATGGTGCGCTACTGCTGCCCGGCCAGGTCGATTGGTTGACTGCCCGAAAGAACGTCGAACCAGCAGTTCTCAGGGAAGATAACAAAAGTTTATCTAATTAAATGGATAGCTGATGGTTTGATAAAACAAAAGCTATAAACATTTACATATACCAACCTAACCTATCTTGTACGTTAACTCCGGTAGAGCTTATTTCCTAGTCTATAAGTTCGGGTTAGATAAGGACAGAAAGCAGCAAAGATTAATGAAGTGCCATGGCTGGTGCAAACGCATGTGTGGTTGCACTCTGTTGCATATTCATGCCAGCCAGGTGGTGTTATTGTTTCACTTCTCATCTTATGCAAAATACGTAGGCGGTGTGAACCACTAAAGGTGGTTCTACTCTACATTCACGTGGTTGCTAGTTGAAGGAAATAATCGAACGAGGAACGGACTTTCTGAACGAATTTTGTTCAATGGCAAAGCCAAAAGGTCTTAGACATTAGAATGAGAGAAATGCGCATTTTGGTGAAAATGCATTGATATAAAAAGCAATGCATTTTATTTTATCAAGAAATTAAAAGGGTTTTCCAATATTTTGACAGTTCATGGCGGCAATGTTGTTTTGACAGGTGTGAATTTTGCTGATTTAAATTTTTGATACGAGTAGCTTACTCAACATGTTTTATGCAAGTCACTATCGGAAAACTCTTTAAAACGAAGTTGCTTAAACTGTCAGATTTCTTGGGTTATGACAGATTATTTACATTGTAATAGATTGGTAAGATCCGGAAGAAGTGTGTGCTCTTATATCTTGAGACAGAGAGATTTAAAACAAAAATTTTTATCAGAAGTTAATTTACTTCAAAGTTAAAGGATTTTTATGAAATTTTGATTTTTAATAGGGCAAACAAGGGCAACACTAAATCAAAGCCGAAAAATTGAAAAATCTACTTTCTAAACTCGTAAGGGTGGGTAGATTTGCATTTTTGGGTTCCATGGTTAGGTTAGGTTGAAGTGGCTGTCAGCAGGAGAGCCGACACACTAAGACCATGAGTCCATTGTGGTCCACATTGAATCTTGGGGACTTTCCCTAATTTTAGCTCTTTATGAAGCGACTGAGATTGCCTATATCTCCAAATGCCAAATCACTAAAATCGTTGTTGTAGAAATTTCCTAGATGGAGTCTACGTCTTTGGGATAAAGCAGGGCATGTAGAGGGAAGGTGAGGGTTCAAATTTCAAATTTAACAACAAACATCATAGGGAAAGGTTCCCCTCCCACTACCAAGTTCGTTTGATTTTATTCTTAAACCTAAGCTTAAGTCTAAAAATGGAGAGTTTGAGATGGCGAGAATTTAAGGTAAAAATCAAGGAACACTATGGGCATTGAAAAGGGAAGATTTGGTGGAATCTTTACTACAATAGAAGTCGAATGAATTGAGCATACTATTTATCATACTTTCATAACTTGTACGGTGAAAGTTAATATTAAAGAACGGGACCGATTTAAGATTTATTGGGTTCCTGTTTGGAGATAATTTTTGAAGTCAATGTTACCGGCCAAAGGCTGGTGAATAAATCGGCAACTTGACGACGTTTTTCGAGGGATTGCATGCCAAGTATCATTAGACAGTCTTCATACGGTGATAGGTTGAATCTATCAGATCAGGGAAGAGAACGATGGGCGAAAAGAATAAATCTACTTTGAACCGCTTCGATGCGTAGAGAGTGAATTTGGTAATAATGTGACCAAAATTGACTGGTAATTCCAGAAGATGTCCAACAAATGTTAAGTATAGAGTTTTAGTGACATAGGGTTCAGAAAATTTCTTAGACCATCCATCGTTTCACAAAACCAAGAACTGAGTTATGTAGTTTTTTTAATAGACGTATCAATGTGAGGACGAAAGTTTAATTCTCTATCGCAGATAACTCCAAGATCACAAAGAGAATCAACTTTTGTTACTTTGTTCTTTGTTGATTAAGTAAATTCTAGGGCCCTATGGAAGGGGTTTACGGGAGTATGTTTAACACTAAACTGAGAAACTATTTTAAATGAAAATCAAATAAAATGCACGACTGGATCGCACGAACTTGGTCTTATGTAAAAGTACTTTGGAATTTAAGATACATTTTATAAATATAAAACATGGATTTAATGAGATAATAATGTTCAAGTGCATAAAATTGCCGTCTGGTTTCCGGAAAAGTATGAATTTATGCAAATAAAATTAAAAAATCGTTTTTTTATTAAATACATTTTTTATATAAGAAATTTCTCTAAAATTTTTCAAGAAAAAAATGTGGGATGCGAATTTTAAGTATTTAATAATATTGGTTTAAGGAAATAATTTCAAAAAATAATCGTTCATAGGTTTTGAAGATATTGATTTAAATTTTTTTTAACCCAATAAATATTTTTTAGAATATTTTAATATACAATATTATTTTAAACTTAAGGGGACTCCTGCTAAAAATTTTGGGTTAAAATCCTTAGAGCCGTTAATGAGAAAGTTGAAAATCAAAAAAACGGGTCTATGGCAGTTACCCCTAATAACCTTTTGCCCCAAAATTTTTGTTGACCAAAATGTAGTCCATGTCCATAATATCACACCTAATTTTTTTTATCTAAATCGTTAGAGCCGTTTTCGAGATAAATAAGATTTTGCATTACGGGTGTATGGAGGGTACTCTTAGTTTTGGAGCTAAAAAAAAATTTGAATTTCTCCTCTAGGGAATCACCGAAGATCCTTAACTACCGAGATTGAAAGAAATAGGTCCAGGGGTTTAGGCTGTAGTGAGAGATACAGACATACAGACACACTGAAACATGTTTTTTCTGTACTAAATTTTCCTTAAAATTTTTATAAAAAAAATTGATATGCAAATTGTTAGTATTTAATAAAATACATTTTTAAACGTAATTTAAAAATTTAATCGTGTATCGGTTTTCAAGATATTGAATTTTCAAAAAAAAAATTGTATTATTTTTTTAAAAATCCAAAAACTATTTTTTCAAAAAAATTTTTAGCTTATAATTTTTCAAATGCAAAGCAGCTCCTGCATAAAAATTTTGGTTAAAATCGTTAGAGCCGTTTGTGAGAAATTCGAAAATCAAAAAAACCGTTCTATGACAGGTACCCCTAATAACATTTCCCCCCAAATTTTTTTTTCACCAAAATATAGTCCATGTCCATAATATGACACATAATTTTTTTTATCAAAATCGTTAGAGCCGTTTTCGAGATAAATAAGATTTTGCATTACGGGTGTACGGGGGGTACCCTTAGTTTTGGAGCTAAAAAACAAATTTCAATTTCTCCTCTAGGGAATCACCGAAGACCCTTAACTACCGAGTTTGAAGAAAATACCTCCGGTAGTTTAGGCTGTAGTTCGAGGTACAGACATACAGACATACAGACAGACAGACGGAATTGTCGGACCCACTTTTTTCGTCTTCGCTATCATCGTAATGTCAACTTTGATCAAAATCTCGAGTTCGATTTTTTTTCCAAATGCAGAACTTGCCCTATAGTACCTATATCGCAAGTAAAAATGAGGAACACCAGCAGTCGCAGTGAAAGATACAGATAATGATGACCTAAAAAGAACTTTATACTGTCGGTCTTTTGAATAAGAATAAATTCTTTTAATGAAACTGGGTTTAAATCCAAGAGCTTTAAATTTGAAAAGGGTGAATAGATGGAAGATTTTGTCGAAGGCTTTGCTTTAATCAGTTGGAATAACATCAACTTCTGTACCATTTATCAAGAGCGCATACTGTTTCCGAAACAAGATCTATTAAATTGGTGAAGGTTGATCTACCTTTCAGGAATCCATGTTGGTTAGGAGAGACGGTTTGCTTACAAAAAGCTTAGGGATGCACGATAATTTGGCAATAGTACGGTTGTAAGAGGTGTCATCCCTTGGACCTTTCCTTTGAATAGGGATTATGGATGGATCTTTCCAATGATAAGGAAAGACTAATTGATTAATTGAAAGTTAGAAAATTGGAATTAGGGGCTTGATTAAATGTGAAGACCATTGGGACCAGCGGAATAGTCGTCTTTCAATTTATCGATATTTTCTTCAATAATTACCCATGATATTACAATGGAATTTAGGGATGTTTGATTGCATGCGCTTAGATAAGAGAAGTATTCAAAATCAGGTGGGGTGAAGTTAGTAGAAAATGACTGACTGAAAAATTGGCTAAATAAGTTGGAGATTTTTGGCGAATTATCTGAACTGGTATCCAGATAGGTTAAAGTAGATGGGTAACTGTCAGATTTTTTTTTGTTTGCCTTGATGAAGTAGAAAAAGCTTTTTGGGTCAGATAATAATGTTAGGTTGCATACCATTGAGCTATTCATGGTAAAGAGACTCACAAAGTTCAGAACAAAAGAAGCTAGAGTTCTGAAAATTAAAAAGATAGGGATAGGAACCCGATGTGAGGTATTTCCGCCAAGCTATTCTTTTGCTGAGTAATTGGGACAGACTGAGTAACTTTGGAATAAAAGCTGGAAAGGACAGTGTTAATATCTGGGGCAGTTCCAATATTTTTAAAATCAGTGAAACTTAAGAGATGGTTTAGCTTGGGGAATTTAGTTTTTCAAAAATTGAAGGATGATTTTCTTTCCGATAAATTGGGTGTATGGGAGAATTCGTAAGGGAATTTCAGGAAAAGAGGAGGGTGGTATGAATCAAGATTTTGTAATATATGGTTACTTACTTGTCTAAGTCAGAAGAAAAAATTAGATTAGATCGAGTTGAAGATCTGAGTTATTTTTGAAGCAACTTTTCTGGTAAAGATCAAGGTCGGAAGGACAGTCAGTAAAAAGGATCTTTTTATCGGATGCTGGGTTTACAGCAGTATGAAAGGATTCATCATCTGAAAAAATCCATTAGAGATTAGAAGAATTGAAATCGCCAACAATTAAAAAGATATCAGTAGATCCAGCTCCTTCAAAGATGGAGTCAAAGGCATCGACAGCAAATTAGTAAGATTTAAATGGTTGTGATGATCTGATGTAACAGCGTACTGTGAAGATTATTATTTTAGAACATGTTGATTTAACACAAACATACTCAATTTCTCCTCTTCTTCGTCCGTCAAATCGAATAAATTCCAAGCGGCATTACGTGTTTGCCTATCAAGAAGTATCCTGTTATAAAATAAAATGCACGACTGGATCGCACGAACTTGCTCTTATGTAAAAGTACTTTGGAATTTAAAATACGAGTACATTTTATAAATATAAAACATGGATTTAATGAGATCATAATGTTCAAATGCATAAAATTGCCGTTTGGTTTCCGGAAAAGTATGAATTTATGCAAATAAAATTAAAAAATCGTTTTTTTATTAAATACATTTTTTATATAAGAAATTTCTCTAAAATATTCAAGAAAAAAATGTAGGATGCGGATTTTAAGTATTTAATAATATTGGTTTTAGGAAATAATTTCAAAAAATAATCGTTCATAGGTTTTGAAGATATTGATTTAAATTTTTTTTTTTAAAACCCAATAAATATTTTTTCGAATATTTTTATATACAATATTATTTTAAACTTAAGGGGACTCCTGCTAAAAATTTTGGGTTAAAATCCTTAGAGCCGTTAATGAGAAAGTCGAAGATTAAAAAAACGGGTCTATGGCAGGTACCCCTAAAAACATTTTACCCCCAAAATTTTTTTTTACCAAAATGTAGTCCATGTCCATAATCACACTTAATTTTTTTTTATCAAAATCGTTAGAGCCGTTTTCGAGATAAAAAAGATTTTGCATTACGGGTGTATGGGGGGTACCCTTAGTTTTGGAGCTAAAAAAAAAAATATTCAATTTCTCTTCTAGGGAATCACCAAAGACCCTTAACTACCGAGTTTGAAGAAAATACCTCCGGTAGTTTAGGCTGTAGTTGGAGGTACAGACATACAGACAGACAGACGGAATTGTCGGACCCACTTTTTTCGTCTTCGCTATCATCGTAATGTCAACTTTGATCAAAATCTCGAGTTCGATTCCAAATGCAGAACTTGCCCTATAGTACCTATATCGCAAGTAAAAATATTACGGAGCCAATGTGAGATCTGCCTTAAGATATTCACCCCTATTACAGAATTCGGCGAATGAGCTAAAGTGACAGTTTCAATTCATTTCCAAACTTTTGCTATTACTGAATCCGACGAATGAAAGTTGAACGAATGTCGGTAACAATCCCTGCACCACTGACATTTTGTTCAACTTATATGGTATTACAGAACTCGCAATCTATTCGCACTCCTTACAATTTCTATCATTTTACATTCGCACCAATTTCGAGACGAATCAGAAGTGAATTTTTGATTAAACGAAAATAAACAATGGAAAGTACAAAAATTTAAGTCACGCACAAATAGCAACGCAACCAGAGAGCACGAAATCTAAAAAAAAAAAAAAAAAAGGCGCACGGTTGGTTTTGAAGCGTCCTCCATCTTCGTACTAACCACTCTCAACGATGCTTGATTTCGTTGATCGAAAGCGATACTATTATCACAGCCTAGGCCAGTTGAATAAATGTTTGTAGCTGACAGTGTCGATACGAAAGTTCATAAATGATAAAGTAATTTTAGGAATCGACAATGTAGTTCATCCGCCGAATTTCATAATTGAGTTTTACAGCGGATGCGAATCGAGTCAACTCACCGGGAGTAAAATTCTGCGAATTCTGTAATAGACATGATTAATCTTTTGGAGCGCTACAGATCCAGCATTGGCCAAATATGTTTTGGCGCAAAGCAGGTGATGATATTGTTCTACCTAAGGTTTGTTCTCTGTATGGGTAGCTTGTATAGTACTCGTAGCTATTGGCCTTATCTTAAAGTTAACATTGTTCCACTTTTGGCGAGTTCGTCATCTTAACAATTTCCTGAAATGTCCCTATAGCCCTGGAAAATTGAATGTTTACTGCTGCGCCATATCCAGAGACGGTCGTCAGTTAACGGCTGTTATTGAGCTCGTAGAGACACAATCAAGAGACTACATACATGGATGCTCGTTTTTCTGAGAAGATGCGGAAATCTTTATTTGATATCACGTTTTCTTTAAGCCAAGCCAAGACAAGACTTCTCTAATCGCCAAAATTTCCACTTGGAACACACTACAGTGATTGGGAAGACGAAAAGAGTGACTAAAATTTAATCTGTCTGAGTATATACCCCCACCAACCCCTTTATTAGTTTTTGTCCCAACGGTGGAAGAACGGATGGAATCATCTTCTATGAATAGCATGTCCTCCCAGATTTCTCTAGAAGGGATGGTAACCTTAAATTTTTGTATTAAATTGAATCTGAGGGATGGTGTAATAGATGCTACTTGGATTCCCCAGATATTTAAATTATTAGAAAGTGTAAGGAATTGTAGTGCCCGTTGGCATAATGATAAGTGCTTTTGACTGTCATGGAGAGGGTCTTGGTTTCAGCCGCTGCAAAAATGTGTTTCAGGGGTGTACTGCCTTCTACGAGAAAGTGACAAACCCTTTTCTTGTTATGAAATGTACTGCCCTTCTTAGCCGTTCGGATTCGGATTCTTTTTATGATTTCATGCTCACAGTGATGGTTGAGAGTTGTAAGTCACTAGGTTAAGGCTCTGTAAGAGCCGTAACGACCTCTAGTTTATTTATTTTCTCAGGCACTGTAGTATATTGCGCATACTTTTAACTTTCTTCTGAACGGTCTGGCCTGTCCTATGGCGTTTCTTGGCTGGCAGGCATTACTTTCTGTTTTTCAGCAGTGACCTATTAAGGACTTACTTACTTACTTACTTCACACAACGGATCCGAACTTTATAGTCCTTATTTTGTTTCCTTAGTTCTTCTACAGTAAATCCGCTTCAGTTTATCAGGCTTGCTACTACTTCACAAGTAAATATAGTTACTTGTAGCCGGTAAGTCAGAACCCCAAACCTGGAGAACCTAACTCTTATAACTCCAAAGTAAAATGTCGGATAAACCTATCCTTAGGGGCTTGATCTCCATATGTATGGTAGCAGCCCATATTAGGAGCTCACTGAGAGCGGTTCGACTTGACTGAAACTGTAGCCCACACCGTTAATTCCATTTGGGAAAGTCTTCCACTGCCTGAAAGATAAAAGGAGAAAAAATTTATAAGATAATGGTTATAAGGACCCAATTAATGTTTAATTAGAACCCTTAAATACACTTAAGTTTATTGCTTGTTTCTTGGCATTTTAAAGAATTTGACTTGAATTGTGTCACCAGAGAAAAGGAGCTAAGACTGAATGCAGTTTGATGGCTCTACGAATTTAGGAAAGTCAAACTTGGGCTTTGTGTTATTCACATTGGAATGTGCTCATATGAATAACTGGTAAGGCTAGCGGAAATTTATGAAGAACAAAAGAATGCCTGAATTCTTAAAAGAATACATTCAATTGACTGCTGTAGAATGAATGGGGAATAACATTCAATTGATTGCTTTATTATTGGGAAGAAAAACGAGTAATTCCAATCTAACTTTTTAATGTGAAATGAAGAGGGATTGTATAATTAGAATTCATTGAATGCAATCTTTTAATTGAATTCAATGATTGCATTCATGAAAGATAACATTCTTAAGCGATTTAATACCTGTCATTTATAATGGCTTTCAATCTATTTTACATATATGATGGTGGGTCAGATCTGATCCAGTTGGTTAATCTTTTAAACTGAAAGTGGATTCGGATTTAGAACTTGATATTCCAATAAGGGAACTATAAAGTACACACTTCTGCTGTCCAATTCCTCTTCAATTTAAATTTTGATTGAAAAAATGTAAAACCTTCTGCGGCCCCTTAGTTAAAATATTTGAAGACAATTTGCAGAGAACATGATTTGTCCAGATGAGAAGGTAAAAGAAATAGCCTCTTTTATAGAAGACTGAATGAAACGTTTGTAGCCAATTGGCTTATATTTCAAAGAACATTATTCAAAAGACCTAATGTCACATATACCATATGAACATATATATTTCTTACTCGTTTGTGCATTTGGAACCTGTATCCTCATCACAGTTAATACGAGGCAATTCAAAGGTTTAACGATAAGGCGCTTTAAATACTCTGCGTGGCCCTGATTCGGAGAGCTATGCATATACATATACAGTAGCACCTGCCTTTCGTTTTGATAAAAGGACTCTTTCATTCAAAAAGATGTTGAAGTACACATTTTGAATGCAGAATAGCGCTATTTACTTTGAAATTGATTTTAAATTGCTTAATGGATTGGAACTGATTCGACTCGGAACGCAAGGGATAGAAGTTGAATGGTTTGAATTGGGATTGTTACTGTCATTCATTTGTTAAATTTTATCGACTGGATTTTAGACAATAAGCTTAAATTGCTGAAACATTTTCAATGCTCTGAGTGTTTCCTTGGATCATTGTTTTTCTTAGTTATTTGATTTACATTTTAACAATGGGAGAAGTAGAGATGTCTGATGACAGAAGATGTCATGGCTAGATGATTTAAGGAGGATACCTGCTGCATGGATTTTAATTTGACAATGAAAATGAAGTAAATGCAAGGCTGCAGAATTTTTAGCAAGAGAATAGATGGGTCTTTAGATATACATATTAAGTTAAACTTTATGTTATCTGAACTCTTCTCGTTGTTCCTATAATAATTCAGAATTTATTTTAGAAAAAGCGTTTGCAAGCTCTCATCTCGTGTACAATAAACAAGCTTCATCGATAGTGCTACATAATTAAGATGCTAATAAGAATTTTTTAGTTCGAGTTAAGCACAGACGATTTTTCAGTTCCTACAATATTGTTAGATCTGTAACATATTTTTTTCTTAAATTACTAGTGCAACCATATAACTCAAAAGTTCTATATATGACCGCAGATCTTTCACATATGTGAGGAGATGTTGTTCTCGTAATAGTTTCCACTTTGCTGGGCTTAACTTGCACTTAATTTTTCCTAATAATTTGACTAAAATTTTTATTTATTTATTTATTTATTTTATATTTTATATTATTTTAACTGAAGGTTTTAAAAACACACATCCTTTTAATCTTCTACGCTTTTTAAATGAGTTTTCCTAACATTTTTCAACAGCCTCAGCCCCCATTACCACGTGATAAATGAACACCCACATCCCTTCATATCTTCTAAAGTTCGGTCACTCTTAGATTGAAATATGTGAAATACAGGAAACTCCAAAAGCAAACTAGTATACTGGAGGAGTCCCTTATCAGTGTTAATAGCTTATAGTTCTCCCAATTCCCAATAGAGCTTGATTAAGCTATCTTATCGAAAATACGTGCATTTGGTATTGATGAATCTCTTCTTCGTTGGATTACAAACTACCTTCCGAACCGCTCTATACAAGTTGTATTTGATGGTCTCAAGTTTGATATGCATAAAATAAATGCTGGTATGCCACAGGGCTCCCTTTTGTCTCCGAGTCTCTTTCTCATATTCATCAGATCTTTTGTCGGCAACTTCTTATCCATTATATTATTTTGCTGACTCCACAACTCTCAGCTTCTCATATTCATTTCTAGATTCACATCTCGATCAGGAACTAGAACGATATTGTTTTATGAAAGGTTCAAGCGAATTTGGGACTTACTGTTAAGTTCAGAAATTCTTTCTTTATTAGCACAATACCAATGTGCGGTTTTATTTAGTGGCATGTCGAAAATCAGAAGAAAAATCAATTTGGATCGCAATATTTCGAGAACCAGACCTCGCAGAAGCTTCTGGTTGTCAACTGTGGAAAGCTCTTAAGAAGTTAATGTATGATTTTCTTACCGCAACTTCTTACTTAGCTTGGCTTCCGAGATATAGCTACCCAATGACATTGTTAGGTAGTGGGAGGTCGAAAATCAGAAGAATTTCTTTGGATTGCAATATTTCGAGAACCAGACCACGCAGAAGCTTTTGGTTTGCACGTGTATACAGGAATTGAACAGACCTTTCGTTTGATGTATGTCTCGATGGGCTGGGGAAACATTGAGAAAAATGGTGATTTTTGTAGACAAGTGGTTAGTCCATGATTTTTTTCAAAAACCTAAAAAAAATTTAAATTTTTTAATGCGATGAGTGGCACATCCACGGAAAGGTATATCGATTTGCTATTCAGAACTAAAAAACTAAACCGTCTTACGAGTCCTGGTTGCGGAAATATCTCCATCCGAAGACTTTGTTACGTTTAATCGACATTAAGTTCAAAATTCACTTTGGATTGAAATATTTCCAAAAGCAGACCTCACAGAATTTCCTGATTTTCAGCAATAGAAATCTCTTTGTTAGATTTAGTGAATTCTGAAAACTACAACCCTTTTCAAGGCTTCGTTGCGGAGATATCGCCATCCGAATCAGATTTTGCGTTGTGTTGAAAATAAGAAGAATTACTTTGGATCGCAATATTTCGAGAACCAGACCTCGCAGATGCTTCTGGTTTTCACCTGCGGATAGCTGTTAAAAAGTTAAAGAATGTATTTTTTTTACCGCAAGCTCTTACTGACCTCGGCTTCGGAGAGATATAGCTACCTACCCAAAGACATTGTTAGGTAGTGGGAGGTCGAAAATCAGAAGAATTTGGATTGCAATATTTCGAGAACCAGACCTTGCAGAAGCTTCTGGTTTTCACCTGTGGATAGCTCCTAAAAAATTAACACATCATTTTTTTTTACCGCAACCTCTTACAAGGCTTGGCATCTAAAATTGAATTATTCGACATTATCTGAAAAATCCCACTCACTATCCCAGACTATGTTAGGTCTATTTTTTTTGCAAAAAAAAGAACTAAAAATAAAAATAACTCCTACACAAGTATCAAAAGCACCTCCATAACCGTTATTTAATTTAGACTCGAGTACACATGCAATTAAAAAATCTCAAAAAGTTAAAATAAACATCAAAGTGAACCTTAATAAAGTCAACATAGTTATGAGTTTGTGTAGCCATGTGTAGAGATGATCAAAACTTTGTTGGCAATCAACTTCCTACTCTGGCCATAAATCTCGTCTTTTCTCCGCACATAATGGACTCTCAAGTTATGTTTCTGTTATAAAGTAACTTTTCCTAAGCAAACTTATATATGTATATATTTATTTTATTTTCCAAACAACAACAAACATTAATATCATTTAGTGAAATTTGCGAGGCCAAGAACTTTGCAGTTCAGTTGAAGAAATTGGGCGTTTACCAAACATAATGGTTAAAGTTTTTAAGGGACCATATCTCTTTCGAAACCGCAGTAGTTCATTCGAAGTGAAACTTATTGTGAGTCTAACCATATTTTTGCTTATGGACCAAACTAGAAATTTATTTGTATTCTCTTGTGATAAGTTAAGGAACTGTATCGATGTCATGATCAAGTTCATTTAATGGGAGTCTAATGTGTGTGAATTGTTACAAGTAGGCTGTGAAGCGGAAAGGCCTCCATTAAAAAGACAAGAATACTTTTTTATTTGTCTGTATATTTACAAAGTATGCTTACACATTAAGAATATAATTCTTATAAGTTAGTGTACAACTAATAACTAAAATCATTTGATGAAGATTTTGAATTCAAGATTGTGGATTTGGGAGAAATGAAGTACCCACTGCGCCTGATGTACGCAAGTTTGTGCAAAAAGTTCTTTTTCGCACCAAATTCCAAATCCCAAGATGTCAATTGGCCGCCTCGGAGCTGCGATTTGACCCCTTAGAACGTTTTTTTTTGTGAGGAACCGTGAAATAACGATGTCATGCCAAAAAATCCGGAAACGATTCAAGCACTTAAGGCCAATATCAGCCAAGAAATACGTGAGCCACAGCCCGAAACCATCAACAAGGTCTTGGAAAATTGGAGTGACAGAATGTGCTACTGCGAAGCCAGCCGAGGCAGCCACTTGAACGAACTTGTATTCCATAATTAATGGGAATGTTAGCTCTTACTAATAAAGCCATAATACACGGAAAAAATTTAATTTTGTTCATTTTATTGCATTTTTTAAAAAGAAACTTGTATTTGGCCAACCTTTTACATATAAGTACAAAAATCAGAATTCTTCAAAAAAAATTCATAGCTCTCTACGAAACTGTGCGGTGCGTAACCCCACAATCGCCTTAAGTGTCTTAGAAGGGAGTTCCACATTTCCACAAATGGCAATTGACAAAAAAACTGTCCTTGAGAAGTCATACAGGAATATCGCGGATGAATTAAATTTAGGGACCTGTTAGAAGAACCAAATTGTACCCTATTGAAAAAACTGCATGTTTGCAAAGTTTGGATGGTATTAAATAGTAATAAAAGTGTTCGGAAACATATGAGATGATCAAGTGAGATATTCAAAATCTGCATTGAGAAGCTTGATATATGATCAAACCTCCGCAAGCCGAAAATATAACGCGTGGTATTGTTAAAAGAAACATTAAGCCTTCTCTTGCTAATTTTATAACATTGACAAAAAAACTTCACATCCGTATCGAAGTACGCGTACTAAAAGCGTTTTCGCTACCAGCAAACTTGTTTTCATAGGAGTTTAATAAAGAGATGACCGGACCATAGCTTGCGAAGCGCACCATGAATTTTACCAACGGTGACTTTTATGTGATAATCCCAAGTCAGTGTGTTATTAAACAACATACCAAGGATTTTTGCAGTTGAAACTTACGATATAGGTAAATTGTTCAAGTATAAGCGGGGAAAAAGTTAAGATTTAGAGTTTTTCTACTGATAACTAGATACTTTGATTTTAAAGGATTGAGGAACAATCCATTGCATATTGACCAGCGCGAAACTACTTGAAGTTCTATGTTGATTGTGTGCGCGCAATCTTCAATAAGCCAAAGTTGTATCGGGTTTTTCAATAAGAGCGCTACAAAAGTTTTTTTCAAATAAAACAAAAACGGTTTTGGATATCAATGAAATTTTGTATTCCTGTGAAAGTACGTTCGATGCCATTATGTATGGAACTCGATTTCTTTTGCATGGCCACCACGGGCACGCTTGCAGAAGTCTTATTTGTGCTTATTTGAAGAGGATTTTCCTTTATTGAATAATAGTATACATCATAAAGCATTGCGATTAGAGTTAAATTATATCAATTTTAATAATTCCTATTGCTCTAATGTTGATGTTGATTATAAATATGATTTTAGCAAGGCGGTTTACATCAGCATTAATCATGTCTTAAATAAATTCGATCTTATGTTTCCAGGACGTTGAAAGAAATTATAAGAATTTGCTAAACATAATTTACAAAGCTTCTTCTTCCTTTGTCCCTGTTAAACGAATGAAGAAAAATAATAAGCCCGTTTGGTTCACTAAAAGTTTAACAAGGTTAAAAAATGCGATGATTAAAATGCAAGGCATCAGTAAGGTCAATTCAGATTTCCGAAGTGAATTTTGCTGCTTACGTCGTGAATATGATTTTTTAAAAAAATTCTTGCATAAGCAGTATGTTTGGTCTTTGGAATCAAACATCAAAACAAATTCTAAATGCTTTTGGCAATATTTAAATTCTAAGAGAAAATCTCTTGGTATTCCTAGTTATATGACTTATAAAGGCATTGGTAGTAGCGATCTGAATAATATATGTAATTTGTTTGCTTCATTTTTTCAGTCGAATTTCATATTAAACTCAGTTCACTCTTAAGTAAACTATGAAATTCCTGCTATAACTGATGTTGGTACCATATTTCTATCAGAAGAAGAAATTCTGTCTGCGCTTGGTAAATTGGATAACAGTCTTAGTCTTCCCCCCGATAATATTCTTGAAATCTTCATTAAAAACTGTAAGTACAACTTATCAAAACCACTCCAAATAATTTTCAATCAGACTCTTGCAAACGGTGTTTTCTGGATTCTTGGAAAATTTCTTTCATCACACCAATCGTTAAATCTGGCTCTAAGCAATCAATTGAAAATTATAGACCGATTGCAAAACTCCAATTAATTCCCAAAGTTTTTGAATCCTTGGTTAAAACCAAAATGTACGACGCTGTTAAAGCACATATCTCACCCTATCAACATGGTTTTGTCAGTGGAAAATCCACTGCAACTAATCTCACACTATTTACGAATTATTGTATCAACGCAATTGAGAAACGAAGCCAAGTAGATGTAATATACACTGACTTCTCAAATGCATTCGATAGAGTTAACCATAAACTTCTTTTGTTAAAGCTTAGTCATTTAGGTTTTCACTAAAAGCTATCTTGAAAATAGAGTGCAATCAGTAAAAGTTGGTCGAACTAAATCGGAACTAATACATAATTACTCAGGAGTACCCAAGGTAGTCACCTGGAACCCCTCTTATTTTTACTTTTTGTTAATGATTTACCAAACGTTATCTTAGAATCAAGTTGCCTGTCTTTTGCAGATGATTTTAAGATATACCGATCAGTAAATTCGCTTTCTGATTGTATACAACTTCAAAAAGATTTAATCTGTTTATCAAAATGGTGTACATTAAATGACCTTGACTTAAATATCAAAAAATGTTGTGTAATGACATTTACAAGATCTTATAGTCCAGTGTTCTTTAACTACTGCATATCTGAGAACGTACTTCAAAGAGTATCCAATCACAAAGATTTAGGAGTTATTTTTGATTCCAGGCTTGATTTTAGAATGCATGTTGACTATATTGTATTTAGAGGCAATTCTATGCTTGGATTTTTGTTTAGAAATTTAAATGAGTTTAAGTGTCCTTATACTGTTAAATCACTTTTTGTGAGATTTGTTCGTCCAATTTTGGAATACTGCTGTGTAGTTTGGTCTCCTTACTACAAAAACGAATCTAATAGAATTGAAAGAATTCAAAAAAGATTCACTAAATACTCACTTCGTAAACTAGAATGGACCTTGCCTTTGCCAACATATAAAGATCGGTGCGCGTTAATTGATATAAAACCTCTAGAAACTAGAAGAATTTATTTCTTAATTGCACTTGTTAGAGATGTAATAACAGGGCACATTGATTGTGTTCCTTTAGTTGATATTTTCATTAGACATACACCAGCGCGTTGTCTTAGACCAAGGGCTAATCAATTTTTCTTCATCACACATCATTCGACGAATTATGGAGTTAATGAACCGGTTACTAAATCCTGTTATTTTTTTTTACCAATATGCCGATGTTATTGAACTTGACTGTTCTAGAGAATTGTTCAAAAAAAGAATAATGAATACCATTGTTTATGTACCGAATTGATTAAGTTAATTTATATAATAAACCTAATTCTGTTATTTATTATTTAAGCACGCAATGTTTTTATTTTTAGCTATGTCTAAGAAAGTAGTTATGTACTTATAGACCAAATAAGTAAATAAATAAAGTCCAGACGCTGAACCCAATTTTCGACAGTTTTCAAAATTTTCGCAAAATTCGCCACAACGACGTCACAGAGATGCCCAACGCTTGAGAACTACGTGTGAGAGACACATTTGGGCTTTCTGCAACTGAAGCCTCAGCGGCAGCAATATTCTCGACACTACGGGCATTTCTTTGTCTCACTGGCACTGGAACATTTTGTACTGTGCCTGTGGATTCAAATTTTCCCACTAGACGCTCAATTGTTGATCTGCTAGGACGATTATGATGACCATAAATTGGATGTTGAGGCCACTGACTCCGAATTTCGGTAATAAATTTTAATAATTTCAACTCGTTGTTGGCTCGTATATCTTTCCATCATGATATTGCAAACCTTACTGAAGAGAAATGTCAAAAGAGCGGCAAGAAATATGGCGTCGTTTGCTGTCCATGTCGCTCTACTTTTGTAGCGTCCCTGTTGAAAAACCCTTTATGGTTGCACAACGTACGAGTATTCTTACATTAGGATTGAGGACTTGTAATCTTATTCAGGAGTTAATATATATAATATATAGTGAGAAAAGAAGAGGTCCCAAAATAGAACCCTGAGGGACACCTCTAGTGGTCGGAAGGAAATTTCATATAATATTACCATCTGAAGCTGCTTGTTTACTTTCCCGAAGATAGGATGAAAAAGTTTGCAAGAGAGGATGACATACCATAAAAATCTAACAGTTTTTGGCATAATATAGCATGATCCAAAGTGTCAAATGCTTTTGAAATTTCAAGAAGAACAAGAAATATGGTCATCATCCAAAGCAAACCTAACATCTTAAACAATATTTAAAATGGTTATTATACAACTATGATTTTTACGAAAGACCTGTTTAGATGATAGGATGTTATTTGCTCGCAGATAGACATTAAATTGAATTTTGATTTGCCCTCACGAATAACCTAGACAAAAATGGAAGCAGAGAAATTGGCCTAAATTCATTTCCAATTCTCCCTAAATAAATAAAACTATAAGTAAATAAATAATCAGATAATAAATATGTATATATATATTTTTTTAAACGAATCTTAAAATAAAACGAAATGGATATATATAAATAAGTAAGTAAATAAATAAATGACGAAATAAAAAAATAAATAAATAAATAAAAGAATAAATAAATCAAAGTAAAGGATCGGGGATCCTTAGTGTAGAAAAAAATAGAATTACGGGACCTCGGCACTGGTCCCAAATTAAAAAAATCAGTTAAATCGTTATAATAAGTTACAATTTATTAAGTGCGACTGCACTGTTTTAGGATACACAATCGAATGCCTCAAATAATATAATAAAATACATTTCAATGCTTAATCTAAAACTGCTGATATGCAGTTCCCATGCAGACCGAGTGCAAAGGTGTTTGCTCGGCTCGAGTTTCCCGGTGGGAAACAATCCAAAGTGCGAAGCGGATGCCCGTGTGCATCGTCGACACTTTTTTCTGGTTGGGTCAATGCCTGACCGTGATAACTTCAATAACAAAGTCAATAAATAAATAATCAGTTAATAAACAAACAGATACATATACATGAAAATAAACATTCTTTTTAATAAATATGAATAAATACAGTTTACAGCACCTTAAGTTGTTAAGTTTGATATTAGATCATTGTCAGAATATAGCGTTGATATAATTTTATAATTCGAATTGCAACTTTTTCAATTTTTGTCTCTTCGTGAAGATATAACCATATAACATTATGCTTTGGAACATTTCTTTAAAAATTAAAAATTTGTTTTCAATGGTCAGTTTTACTTGTGATTTATGAAAGGATATAGTATTTTTATCGACATATTGAGTTTATTTAGTGTTTCTTGCATATGTAAGGCAAACGTCAAGGTTTTGTCTAGGTGTACCTCAAGATACTTGGCACGCGATTTCCATTCCACCATAACCCCACCTAACTGAAGCGTGTTGCTTGGCAAGAAACATGCTTTTCTTTTTCCAGTGAAAAAGATAACCCAAGTTTTTGAAGCATTTAATTTAATTTTCCAATCATCGCAGATTGCAAGTTGGTTTCAATTTAGGAACCAATTGAATCTGATGAGTAAATGCACGTATCGTCCGCGAAAATAGCAGTTTTATAGTTTTGTAGCTTTGGAAAATCATGTGTATATATAATATATAAAAAATGGGCCAAGTACGGATCCTTGAGGTACACCTGCAACAATTTCCATTGCATCCGAATACCAATTGTTTACAGAAACCTTGAAAGTTCGCTTTGTAAGGAATGATGATATCACTTTGACTAAATAGAGTAGAAAATTCAAAACAAAGAGTTTGTGAATCAGCCCTTTGTGCCAAACAGAGTCAAAGGTTTTTTCAACATCAAGGAAGACCATCCCTGTATTTCTTCCTAAGATCAGATTGTTTTTAATGTCTTTTGTTAATCTATGAACTTGGTGAATAGAACTATGATGTCTCCTAAAACCAAATTGTTTGTTCTTGTGGTAAGATGTCAAACTGGTCAATGTGTAACAATAATTTGTTTTTCATCAATTTTTCTAAGCATTTGCTTAAAGAGCCTAACAAGCTTATTGGCCTATAACTGGATGGCATACTAGCATTTTTGCCTGGCTTAGGAATGGCGATTATATTAGCCATTTTCCACGCATTCGCAAAATATCCTATTTTTAAACACAAATTGAACAGCGTACTTAGGTATCTTACGCATATTTTTGGAGATTCTTTAAATATAGATTTTTAATACCATCAAATCCAGGAGTTTTGGTATTTTTAAGGGTTGCTAAAATAACAACTTGATATAAAATGATTCGATATACATATCAATGTTACTTGCATTTACTAAAATTAATTTCTAATATTACCGAAACAGTCGCCTCATTTGCCTATCAAACGGTGAAGGGCAACCACGTCTACCGTAAAATTGGGGCAAGGATTTAACTAACGAACACGAACGATGAAAAGTTTTATCATTTGGACTTGATGTTCAATCGTGTTACTTGCCATGGTGATTTTGCTTCAATAATTGAATAATACAAAATAAATTTGACAGATGTCACCAAAACAACATGGACGCTACAGGCCGCCAAAATCAACTTTTAATCATAGTTATAACTCAGTTAATGGAGAAGAGAAGTCCAACAAAGTCGGTTAAGTCACACCATCTGACTGTGCTTCTGTAAGTTCACTATAGATCAAATTTTTTACAAGCCATTTTTATGGGATCCGATTTTTTGTTTTAGATCATCGATAACGGCAGAGAAAAAATTCCCTTTCGCATGAAAATTGGTACTATGAAGCTAATAATGTCTTCAATGTTTGACCAAATCATAGTCTAGAAATACAAGAAGTTTATGCGAATATTTTTGTGTAACACTGTAACCGATAGCTTTTTGAATACTTGAGTGTCGCGAATACCAGCCGAGATGTGAAGTTTAAAAACTCGAAAACGAGAAAGGAAACATTTGGGAAATAATTTTCAATCAGGATGATATTTGAAAATGTTCTATAGCTAAGTTAGCTCTGCGGATACAGTGAGGCTTCTTTATCACTCAAATTATTCCTTTTCTTGCACTATTATTTATAAGCCTCATAGAAAAGCAAAATGAAAATATTAAAAGCATAATTGAAGTGTGAAGGAATTTTCCAAGCATCCGCTCGACTTCATTTTTTGACACTCAATAATATGCAGCTATTAATTGGAAAGCATGTCACATAAACACTAAACACCCGTTAAACAAACTTAACTGCTTATAGCAGCTAATTGAAACAATAATAGAATGCAAACAAAACTTATGATGACTTGTTTTCGCACAACAACGACAACTAACAACACCATCACATTTGCATAAAACTATGGGCGTTAATAAATTTGCGAGGAAAAACGGCTTTGCCTACCTAAAGTCCCATCGTTTTGCATTAAATCGTTTGCTCTGTTGATTGAGAGACTTTACCTAATAAGGGGCTTCGGTTGAATCATGCAAGTGCACTGGAAGTACATTGCACTGCACATAGAATTTGACATTTTCATAAATTAAATGACAAAATCTCCAATCACGTTTCTATGCCATAATTACACAAAACTTCCAGCTCAGCTAAATGCATTTTCAAAGTAGGTGCCTAACCTACGACTAGAGCTATGTATACTGCCATCATACTCGGTGGTGTCTATTTTAGATACGTGCAAATATTTAACGCATCATGACAGGAATAAGGATTTGTGTATACATCAATTCAAAATTGTACAAAGTACATTATAAAGGTGGGGGCTAGAGGCTCATGAACATTCCTGGTGAGTTGCTCAGGTGAAACGGTGAGCGTGAATTCCGATAGACGCAAAATGTAGAACCAGGATGGTACAGGGCCGTCTACAGATAAAAGGCGCGCATTGCCTCTTATGGCATATTTTTGAGACTTTACAAAAAGCTCGTCGAAACTACTAAAGAACTTATTTGTGTTTTTCGATTCTACGTCAGGGACTGATTTTTTTTTTTTTGGAATTTTAGTTGATCTTGCTCCAAATATCGTAAGAGGCGTTTTTAAAAACAAATAAGGTGAAAGCTACTTTTGTTGGTATTTCTAACGTTGGGTCCTAAAGCCATTTGGAATTTTGAGGAGTACAAAATTTTCCCTAGATCGCAAGTGAAAATGAAACGTCAGAAGTGTAAAAGTTCCACACAAATTTTTAGCTCCGTTTGGAAAACATGGCTCCTGTACCACCAGTAAATGATATTTCTTGACCTGAGCTATCGAATACTAGGTTATTTAGGTTAAGACGATATACTATAATCAACATCCCTCTTCTTCAAATGTCGAGTTTGCAACGGCAGAATATGTATTGTAACTCATTAAACTCAGATTGAAACAATATTGTTACATGGTGCATGAACAATCGTATGGAATTTATTATTTTTTTTTTTTTTCAAAAATTCAAAAAATATTTTTTTTTGGTTTTGAAATGCAATATTTCTTAAACTTTTTAGAAGCATCTCTATTAAAAAATTTCATTAAAATCCGTTATGTCGATAATGAGTAGTTCAAAATTTGAAAAATGGTTCTATGGTAGGTGCAAGCTGAAATATCTTAATTTTAAAATTTGTTTTATTAAATTAAAGATCGTAAGAATAAATTGAAAGAGAAAAAAATTATCAAAATTTTAGCCGCCGTTTTCGACAAAAATACGATTTTTGAAAACCATTTTCTAACATTTGTATGATTGGTATCTTTATTTTTAGATAAAATACATTTTGTTCTTACATCTTGTAGATTATATTGAGAAACTTTTATTTATCAAGTTTAAATAAAATGCACGACTGGATCGCACGAACTTGCTCTTATGTAAAAGTACTTTGGAATTTTAAATACATTTTATAAATACAAAACATGGATTTAATGAGATAAAAATGTTCAAATGCATGGAATTGCCGTCTGATTTCCGGAAAATATGAATTTGTGCAGTTAAAGTTTAAAAATCGTTTTATTAAAATAATTTTTTTTTAACAAATTTTTTTAGAACAAAATTTGGGATGTCAATTTTAAGTGCTTAGTAATATATTTTAGGAAATAATTTCAAAAAATAATCGTTCACACGTTTTCAAGATAATGATTTTTCAAAAAATAAATTGCATTTTTTTTTTTTTTTTTCAAAAAACAAACAAAAATATTTTTTTCGTATATTTTTATGTAATGTAAAATTTTTATTTAATATTATTTTAAACTTAAGGGAGCTCCTGGTGAAAATGTTTAGTTGAAATCGCTAGAGCCGTTGATAAGAAATTCGAAATTCAAAAAAACGGTTCTATGACAGGTACCGTTAGTAACATTTTGCCCAATTTTTTTTTTACCAAAACATAGTCCATGTCCATAATATCACACTTATTTTTACTTAAGGCTTATAGGTGCTATAAGGCAAGTTATGCATTCGTAAAAAAAATCGAACTCGAGATTTTGATAAAAGTTGACATTACGATGATAGCGAAGACTAAAAAAGTGGGTCCCGCAATTCTGTCTGTCTGTCTGTTCGACTACAGCCTAAGCGGCTCGACCGATTTTCTTCAAACTTTGTAGATATGGGTTTTGAATTTTTCCTCCCACACGTTTTTTTCTTTTTTTTTTAAGACCAATAATACTCGTATCGGTACCTGCCATAAGATTTTTTTTAGAAATTTTACAAATATTTTTTTTTCTCAAAAACTGTTCGATAGATTTTAAAAATAAAAATACAAAATTATTTAATTTAGTTAAAGTGGTTATAGAGGGCACCCCCCATGGAACCATTTTTTTTGTTTTTGATTTTTTCAAAAACGGTTCAACCGATTTTGATAATTTTTTTTTGCTAAAGCTCTCCAAAAACATAAATAGAATTGTGTATTTTAATTTTGAAAAAAATTTATTTTATTTAATTAATTTAATTTATTTTATTTAAAAAAAAAAAACTTCGCAAATTTTCTCTCAAAACTCAATATTTCGAAAACCCCATGTTAGTTTTTTTTTTAAACTTGATAAATAAAAATTTCTCAATATAATCTACAAGATGTGAGAAAAAAAATTTATTATAACTTAAAATAAAGGTACCTACCATACAAATGCTAAAAAATTAAAAAAAATGGTTTTCAAAAACCTTATTTTTCTCGAAAACGGAGCCTAGAATTTTGATAACATTTTTTTTTCTTTCAATTAATTTTTACGATCTTTAAATAAATAAAAAAAAAATTGAAATTAAGATATTACAGCTTGTACCTACCATAGAACCATTTTCTCGAATTTTGAAATTCTCATTATCCACATAACGGATCTTAATGAAATTTTTTTTAGAGAAGCTTCTGAAAAGTCTAAAACACATTGCATTTCAAAACTTTAAAATAAATATTTTTTGAAAAAAAAAAAAAATCTATGTTTTCTTTTTTTGAAAATTCGATATCTCGGAAACGGCTTAATAGTTTTTTTGTAAATTTAATTCTTATTCGAACAATAATAAAAACTTTAAATTGGCGTACCAAAATTTTTTCTTAAAAATCTTTTAAAAAGTTTGTATATAAAAGCTTATTTTTTTAAGAAACCAGTACAACGACTTATAATTTCTGTTCTTGCATAAATTCATATTTTCATAGCATTCTGTTTTTGTCTCTTACTACAAAAAGAATTTGAAAAAATAATTGTATCCTTATGAACAGTTTTCTCTAGTAACATTTGTTTTTAAAATTCCTGGTCTATTACATAAGAGCAAGTTCGTGCGACCCAGTCGTGCATTTATTTTTATCAAAATCGTTAGATCCGTTTTCAAGATAAATAAGATTTTGCAATACGGGTGTATGGGGGGTACTATTAGTTTTGGAGCTAAAAAAAAATTCAATTTCTCCTCTAGGGAATCACCGAAGACCCTTAAGTGCCGAGTTTGAAGAAAATACCTCCAGTAGTTTAGGCTGTAGTTTGAGTTTCCAAATGCAGAACTTGCCCTATAGTACCTATATCGCAAGTAAAAAATCTAGCATAGGGTATTCAAAATATTGAGTTTTAAAAAGAAAAATTTAAATTGTTTTGTTTAATTTCAAAAATTTTGTTTGGAAAATTTGAATACACAATTCTATTGAAATTTTTGGCGGGCTTAAGCATAAAAAAAAATTATCAAAATCGGTGGTACCGTTTTTGAGAAAATTAAAAACAAACATAAAATGGTTTCATGCGGGAACCAAAAATAACCATTTTTCGAAATAAAAATATTCAACCATTACCTAGCTTTAAATAAATGAAATTTTTTTGTTTTTATTTTTAAATCTGTCGAACAGTTTTTGAAAAAAAAAAATATTTATAAAATTTCGAAAAAAATTGGTAAGAAAAAAACATGTGGGGGCCGAAATTAAAAATGATATGCTTATGTATACCCAAATTTAAAGAAAATCGGCTATTTAGGCTCTATTCGAACAGACAGACGAGACCCACTTTTTTAATTCAGTTTTTCAATTTCAAAATTCTTTAATCTTATTTACAAAAACTACATGTTAATCCTCAATAGCTTAAATATAAGAATAAGAATAGTTAGTGCCATAATTTATTCAAGAAACAAAATAGCGTTAATGGCACATCTAAATAATACATTTTTTGTGTGGGGTGTACAATTAAAGGTTTGTATTCATACCATTAAACAAGAAGTTCAACATTATTATTATCTATTATCGTAATTCAATACAAAAAAAAAGAAGAATTTAATAAAAATTTCAGAAACAAGGTTAGTTTATTATAAAGCAAATTGAATAACCATTTCGATAGCACGATGATCCAAATCAAGAAGCCACAAAAAGACATTCAGATTTCTTATCTTACGAATATTAACCGGTAGTGTATTAAACAGTTAATAAGAAATAATTGGGTAAGAGTTTCTGTAACTAGTGGTGCGAAAAGATTGAATATTGACCAAATAAGCATAGTTGCTACGAAGATTTCTTAAGTCCGAAATTGGACTTTGCAAATAACTTGATCTTTTAAAAAACACTTTTAGAACTTTAACTTTTAGGACAGTAAGCTGTTTAAGATGATTCACAAAATGCTCCTCCCCAGCAACAAATACCATATTCCAATTTTGAATGGAAAATTCCATAGTAGATCATCTTCAACATTTTCAAGAAGCAATGATTGCGTAAATGATACAAATTGCGATTAGATGAAAAAAGATAGATCTTTAAAAGTGATATGTGTTTGGTCCAGCTTAAATTTTGGTCAAAAGTAATACCAAGATATTTAAAGTCTTCTACACTTTCGATTGTAAAGCAGTTTTTACTAAAAACTTGATAATTAGTACATTCTTGTGTATGGAAGACTATTGGAATGTCAGGCGATATTTTACGAGTAAGACTAAAGACCATAAGTTTAGTTTTATTGCTGACTAAAAGTTCATGTTTCGCAAACCAACATCTAAGCAGATGAACATCATGATTTATTTCACATATTTGATTTAAAGGACTAGATGAACAATAGGCAATTCCAAGTTCATCTGCAAAGGCTTTGATTCTCCCAATTATTGGAAGTGAGAAAAGAGAATTTATGTATATTAGAAATAAAACTGGACCAAGTACAGAACCTTTTGGGACTCCTAAGTGACTAATTTTAGGGTAACTGAAGCTGTTTTGAACTTTCACGAACTGCATTCTATTTTTAAGATAAGACTCAAACCATTTTAAAGTGCAACCACGAAAACCAACTTTATCAAGCTTGTCCAGCAAGATTTTATGGTTTACCATATGAAATGCTTTAGTTATGTCCACGAAAAGTCCAGTACAGTGATATTTAAGATCTAAACCACTTTGCAGAATGCAAAAAAAAATCTAAAAGAGCATCTTCCGTAGATCGTCCAGTTCTAAAACCAAATTGCTTTGGGCTAAAAAAATGTATTCTATTCAGATAAGCCAGCATTCTAGTTTTAACAAATTTTTCAAATACCTTTGAAATTAAAGACAGCAAGGATTTCTTGAAAAGGGGAATAACTATACCAACCTTAAGTTCATCTGGAAATATCCCTGTACGAATACTTAAATTGAAAATATGTGATAGTATGTCAACTAGGTTTAATCCGATTCGTTTTAAAAGTATATTTGAATTATTATCTCTGCCATGCGAAAATGAGTTATTTAAAGAATTAATAGTTTTTAAAACATCAAATCCAGTTATTGGATCAAAAAAAAAAACTATTGTTTCGCGACATTTGATTTTCAGAAAAGCTACTCAAGACGTTAGAACTTTGAGACAGGATTCTGTCCAATCGTAATATCAACTTCGATCAAAATCTCGAGTTCGATTTTTTTATCCACATTCGTGTTTTAAGTCTAAAAAAAGAATCTCCGTACTTAGTAGTACGTCTGAAGTTGGGTTCAAGGGTAAAGCGATCAGCACATCTCATGACATGATATACACTTGGAGGATCTGTCAATTCCTCGCAAGACGAATGACGATTTCAGTATAAGAGTAATGCTATTAATCGTCGTATAAAAATGCTCAAACAAATAAGTTTGATTTTTAACCGTTTTTCCATGGCGGATCCGTATCCTGTTATGACTTATCTCTTATCGCACCAGCAATTTTTTTGTACATCATAAATGATCCTATCCATCGTATATTCCGGATTGATATATGTACATTATAAGATTTGTAAAAGAATGCAATCTTTAATGTCTTCAATTGAACTATTTCATTCATTAAATTCACTTTGAGACTGTGATTTCAAATTTTCAAATACCATTCATATGAAATTGAAAAGATTGCAATCACTCTTTTTCAAAATTCATCACAGAGCAATCAAATGATTGCAATCTTCTGAGAAGTCATACATTTTTTGTATTCTTGTGCATTCTTTACATTACATTTACAACATGCAAAAGATATTTTGAATTCATTTGCATTCATTTGAAGTCTTGGAATTATTCTCATTAATTTAAAACACTGTGGTGTAAAGTTAGTAGCCTACGCTGACGATCTTGCGTTATTAGCTACAGGTAAATTCTTATCCACTATCAGTGAACAGATTGAATACGCCCTTTCTAAGGTTAGTAGATGTACTAGGAAGTGCGGCCTGATGGCTAACCCGTCAAAAACAGAATTAGTCCTCTTCACAAATAAAAGGAAAATACCAAACTTCAGAATACCTTCAATTGAAGGCGCACCGCTTTGCATGAAGATCATGCAAAGTATCTTGGTGTGATTCTAGATAGGAAATTAAACTGGAGTCTTATCACTAAGGAAAGAGCGAAAAAACGAATGATTGCTTTCTACTCCTGTAATAGAATCTTTGGGAAATCCTGGGGACCTAGTCCAAAAATTATCAGGTGGATGTATTTGGCGATAATCAGACCAATACTAACCTATGGTAATTTGGTATGGTGGAATGCAACGGAAAAAAGCACGAACCTCAAAACTCTGGCAAAAGTACAGAGACTCGCGTGCATTGGGATTACGGGTGCCATTAGATCCACACCAACTGCAGGGTTGGAGGCGATACTCAACCTGAAACCCCTAGACCTTTTCGTACAAGAATCCGCAGCATATAACGCCTTAAGGCTAAGCCATACTGATACCTGGAAAAACAGCGCAATAGGACATGCTCAAATTCTTTAGAAATACTTGGGTGATAGCATCATTACAGATTATACAACACCCGAGCTTGACTTTTATAAACCATTCCAAACTGCCTTTCCAAGCAGAGAAGAATGGCTGAACAATCAACCATATACCAGTGAATCAGAAATAGCAATCTATACTGATGGCTCCAAAATGGACACAGGTGTTGGTGCAGGCTTTTTCTCAGAACCTCTTGAGCTAAACAACTCACTTAGGCTCCCAGACCATAGCAGTGTCTTCCAAGCGGAGGTCCTGGCAATGACAACAGCTGCTAGACAGGTATCAATGATGGCGATACCACGGGCTGATATCACCTTTTACATTGACAGCGAAGCGGCAATAAAAGCGATTTCTGCCACTGTGATAAAATCGAAGCTTGTCTCCTGCTGCCGCGAAGAGCTTAAGGTTCTTGGCACGCAGCACAATATTAGACTCTGCTGGGTACCGGGACACAGCGGCATACCAGGTAATGAAAATGCCGATGAGTTGGCAAGACAGGGATCAGCGCTCGACGCTAGTCAAGCAGAGATGGTAAGCATCCCACTCTGCAACATTAAACAGAAAATTTCAGATATAATCCTAAAGAAATCCAATGAAAGGTGGAGTCTACTTGACACTACTAGGAAAATATGGCCCTGCTTTAACAAGCAGAGGACTGACAAAATTATACAACTTAGTAAGAAGTCCCTTCGCTCTCTTACGAGCATCATAACCGGACATAATTTATTTAAATACCATAAATTTAAAATGAAACTAAGTACAGATGACCTATGCAGAGGATGTGGTGATGAAGAGATACATGAAGACACATCACACTATCTCTGTCATTGCCCGTCACTATGCCACCAGAGAAGGAAATGGCTTGGTAGCTACTTCTTTGATAATCCAGAAGATATTTCTTATATTTCAGGAATACACATATTTAACTTCGTCAATGCCTCAAAATGGCTTGACTGATTAATAGAATACATAGGTTTTATCAGGAAAGAGTGATAACACTCACGGGTAACACAATGGATCTACATTGATCTAAGTGTGACAATAGCAACATCAATTATCAGCCCAACAACCTAACCTAACCTAAGTCTTGGAATTAATTTGAATTTTTTCCTTTGAATGTAAGTTTGCAAAAAAATGTAAAGAATGCGAAAGAATTCAAAAAATGCGAAAGAATTCAAAGAATGTATGACTTCTCAGAAGATTGCAATCATCTGATTGCTGTGTGATGAATGGTGAAAAAAAATTATTGCAGTCTTTTTAATATGAAACGAAATGAAAATTTTAAGTCGCAGTCACAAAGTGAAGTCAATGAATGCAATCTTTAAATTGAATTCAATAAATGATTTTTAAAGATCGTATTCGGAAAATATTGCATTCTTTTACAACTTTGGATATGATACTCGTATATGCCGTATTCGGGGTAAAGACAGACTTAAACTTTTAAGTAACATCAATGGTGTAAAGTCTTCTCACATTCCATGTAGACATGTTCTGAGCTCTTATGGCCTTGTGCCATTTGAGGTCAATCATTATTCGAGGCTTCTTTCGTAACCATTAAGTCTTACGTGGATTGGAAGTCAAACCAATGAGGCAACAGTCAGAACCAGGGAAAAGGGCTTTGCCTCATTTACAAAATATGTAATATATACATTTGCCATCATCTTTTTTTTTAAGCTTGGATAATACTGAAAATCCTTCCTGACCTCAGCTGTAACTATTTGAAGGGAGCTCTGGAACTGGAGACACCGCCGTTAATTCTATCTAGAGAAATCTTCCTCATACCTATCGACTTCTAGGTTTCATAATTGAAGTCATTGTAAGCTACCCGTTATTGTAAGAACTGCCGTCTGATTTCAGAAAAATCATATCAAAACCGTAGGAGTTGTTTTTGAGAACATACAAATTTGCTTAAATGTTTTTTAAAATAAGTTAATTTTAACTAACATATAATCGGCTCAAATGTGGGTGGTAAAACGGTTTGTGAAACCCATTTTATTCTTCTAGATTTCACTTCAAGGTTTTCGAAATGTAATCCTATAAACGTTGCCGATGAAAACGTTTACAACACATGGCTTGTAAAATTTTGATAAAGACTCAGAGACCATAATAAAATTAAAAAAGAAAAAAAAAATGTTCCGCAATCCGCTTTTTGCACACGATTGACAAATTTACCAAAGCCTTGTTGAAGTGCCCATTAGTTTTTATGATTGTCAAAAAAGGTTTTGAAGCGCCGGCTATTAACTTTAAGGATCCCCTAAATTTAGTAATAATAATCATTTTTTTATATCACAGACTTTCGAAGGCCTAATATAATAGCAAAAGATAGATTGCGCGGCCCTGTGCTTAGCACCAGACCAACCCACCCATGACTTGAAATGAATGACACTATATACTGAGCAGGGAGCTTTTTGGTATTACGATATGCATAGAGGCTTTTATCAAAATTAATTATCACTGATGTCGATGATGATGGCGGCAACGATTTCCATGATGATGATGATAAATTGTTTTGATTAGAAAATGATTAAGCGTGTTAAACTAGATGGAGTGACAATGGCAATGAATTTATTGTGGATTCTGGGAGAAGATATGGAATTTCGGATTGAATTTCAGTCCCATTCCGAGGCCATGTCCGGCACAATTGAATGAATTGTTTTTATAAGAATTCCAAAGTAAATCATTCAAAAATTCTTCTGATGTGTGTGTGTGCTTTTAAGACCTAAAAGCATTTAAGTTATTGAAAGAAACAAGCAAGTCATGCGAAAATTAACTGTCAGGGCTTTGAGAGGGCTATCTTATAGATTGATTAATTATTGGTCTTGATGGATCAATCCAAACTGAAATAATGAAATAAATACATTTGGATATGGATGTCTATAAGTAACGGGATTAATAGTTTATGATGTTTTATATGCTCAGTAATAAGACAATATGGCATATTTGTTTTTTTTTTTAATTTGTTTTAGAAAAAAATATTGAAAATCAGGCTTTTTCCACTTAAAACTGTGCTTTTAAGTTACTTACTTACTTAATTAGGTCCTCAGACCTTTTATGTCCATGGGGAACCCCTAATGGGCCATAGGGCGTCCACAACGCCAGCTCGCCATCGTGTTCGGTTCCTGGATATGAGTCGCAACTCCCTTCAACTCTTGCCTAGTTGGGCTGACTCCTCCTCGACTGTCCTTCTCCATGAGCTTCTCGGTCGTCCAGCTCTTCTTCCTTCTTGAGTGAGCGGATTCCACTGCATTGCATGCGCCGCAATACAGTTGTCGCCTTTTCGAAGCGTGTGTCCGATCCACTGCCACTTTCGACGTCGTATAATAGAGTCAATAGGTTCCTGACCCGTTTTCCTAAGGAGCTCTTCGTTTGATATACGATTGGGCCAGAAAATTCTAAGGATGTTTCGTAGACATCTATTAATGAACGTTTGCAGCTTCTTAGTGACACCTACAGTTACTTTCCAAGTGCTGCAACCGTAAAGTAACACGGATTCGACGTTGCATCGAAACAGCCGTAGCTTGGTTCTTAAGCTAAGAGAGTTATTCCTCCATATATTTCGAAGCATACCGAAAGCAGCCTTTGCCTTCCCGATTCGACTGCTGATGTCCTGTTCGGTACCACCGAACTTCCAGGGTATTGGAAGCTCTGTACTTTCTCTACCGGTTGTTGAGAAATGTTTATGAGAGAAGATGACGTGGTTCCTAGGCTGATCATCTTTGTTTTGCCGGAGTTGATTTTCAGCCCTACGATTTCTGCTTCTCTCTCCACCCCTGTTGTCATTTGGTGGAGATCCATGATTCTATGAGAGAGCAAGCATACGTCGTCCGCATAGTCAAGATGTTTCAGGTGAGACGTCAGAGTCCATCGAATTCCTCCGTTTCCCGTCAAGGCCACTCTCAGGACATCGCTGATTACCAACAGAAACAATATTGGTAACAGAATGCAGCCCTGTCTGACTCCACTTTGGACTTCAAACTCTTCTGACAGCCTCCCTTCGTGCAAAACGTGACATTTGGATCCATCATAAGTTGCCTTAATAATAGCTATTAATTTATCCGGGATACCCTTCCTGCGTAAAGCATGCCAAATAAATTCTCTATTTACCCTATCGAAAGCCTTATCAAAGTCGATGAATAGCAGGTGGAGTGGTGATCGATATTCGACGCACTGCTCAGTTATGATCCTTAAAGTATTGATATGATCAATGCATGAGGATCCAGTGCGGAAACCTGCTTGTTCGGCATCGAGTGTGGCTTCTAGATGTTCCCTGATGCGTTCCAGTACAAGAAATCATTAATGTACAAAAATGAGGAATAGAGCCGGAGACAGAACAGAACCCTGAGGAACACCACCATTTATTTTTCGAAGGCCAGACTTGAAATCGTCTTATACGACATGTATTGAACGATCTAGAAGGTAGTTGCTAGTCCAAAGAATAATGGTTTCGTTGATACCAAACGCACGCATTTCCGATAAGAGAGCTTGGTGCTAAACTTTGTCAAATGCCTTCAAGCGCAATAATCTTACTTTCTCCAAAACCATACAGAGATCTGTTCCAGTCTTAATCAGATCACCAGTGGAACGATTGCTGCGAAAGCCATATTGCCGGTCGAGATATTTCTTGAGCTAATGATTGATCAGCGATGTTATGACACTGGAAAGAAGAGACCTAAGTATAATTGGTCGGTAGGGGGAGAGGATGGAATACTCTCCTTTTTTTAGGAACAGAATGGACAAATGCTGGTTCCCATTTACTAGGGAAGATTCCAGAACAGAAGAAGCGACGTAAAAGCGTATGCAATGGTTTTGCCAGCGATGAAGAACACTTCTTGAGAAAAATGGGAGATACCATCAGTATCAGCGGATTTGTTTTTATCAAGATCTCGAAGGGCTCTTGCAACTGTACGAAAATGCGAAAGTAAATCTGTATCATTGGATGATTTAAGTTCTCAAGTACATGAGGGGCAACTTGGAGCACACAGCAAAATGAGCTGGGAGTACATTTGCTTTTTGAGGATCTAGTTATCGCGTTGTCGTTATATATAAGCATTGGAACCGAAGATGATGATGATTTGCCCTTTGGGACACATTGCACTATATTTGCTTAATTTCTGGCAATGTAACAAATTTGGTTCTTATAATAACATTGTTCATTTGTTTCTGATTTTTCCGATTTCCCTCAGTTGGGCTGGCTTTAAAGAGTGTCCTATAATTCATGTCAAATGTAATTCTGGTAAAATTTTTGTATTGATTCATAGAGTATACAGATGGAATAGCACATCGGATA
Source organism: Philhelius festivus (assembly GCA_963931855.1). Classification (NCBI taxonomy): domain Eukaryota; kingdom Metazoa; phylum Arthropoda; class Insecta; order Diptera; family Syrphidae; genus Philhelius; species Philhelius festivus. The sequence goes on from OZ007554.1 coordinate 191,745,487, forward strand.
AATGGCCGCCACGGATTTATTGGCAAGTACGTACCTTTTTATTGAAAATTTCTATGACCGTTTCGCATAAATGTGGCTAAATTTCATTAAGACACCTCCCAATTTTCTCTTTACAGGCGTTGGTAGTCGCGGGCTTGTTTGCATGACCTTTCACTTTAAAAAATACCCAAAGAATAAAGTCCAATGGCTTTAAATTCCAAAATCTGGATGGCAGTCAGATCGCAAAAACAGCCGATTACACAATTAGGAAATGACTCATGCAGTAATTGATTTGTTTCCCGGGCTGTATGGCATGTGGCACCGTCTTGTTGAAACCACATGTTGGTCACATCCATATCTTGTAATTAAAACACTAAAAACTGGGTTATCATGTCACGATACCTATCCCATTAATTGTTACTGCCTGACCAGTCAGATTTTCGATCAAGAATGGTCCGATAATGCGTCCAGCTCAAAATCCGCACCTAACAGTCACGCGTTGTGGATGCATTTATTTATCAACAATTAATCGTGGGTTTTTTGAACCCCAAATGTGACAATTTTGGAGATTAACGAAGCCATCAAGATGAAAATGACCATCACTGAAGGTGATTTTGTTCGAAAAATAAGCATCCTTTTGTTGTTGTTCCCAAACCCATTCAAAGAACTCTCGTCGCGCATCTTGGTCAGTAGTCTTCTGGAGTCAATTGAATTTTGTACGCGTTAACTTTAAAGTCTTTCTTTCGAAATTCTGGACTGTCAGCAATACTGAACTTCTTCGATGTTTTCTGTTTAACGATTTGCGACAGGACACTCCGATCACTTTAAGATCACTAATTGATCTAGTCTCCCTGAATATTTCAACTATTCTCTTCACAGTTGATGGTTTTAAATCACTATGACGCCCGTATTTTGTACGAAAATTGCTGGCTGTAGCTGACAAATTTTCATTATTTTTAAAACATTGTTTAACAATGAAAATGCATTGCAAAGAATCAAAAAGGTTTTTAAGACCTAACCACTTGGCTTTCTCTTCTCGTATTGCCAACTGTTCTTAGTGGGATATTCTTCTTAAACTGGATGGATGCAACCCGATAAGTTGGGTAATATAAAATATTACCGTTTGCACATTAAAAATTTGTTTATTTGGAAAAATGCATATAAGTTTAATAAATCGGGTGACTTTCTTTGTTATAAGGGCTTTTGAGGACTTAAAAGAAGTTGAGGCAATATCCCGGAAAATATTAATTTTATTGTTCTAAGGCGACAACTAGTGGGAATCAAACCCTCCGAGGACTTCCGGGATAAATATGTTACTAACTATTTTAGTAAAGGGCGTTCCAATAAGGACGGGTACATGATGCGGTAGAATAAAACAAGCTGTGTATAAGGTATTAACAAAATTCTTAATTCATTTAAAAAGGACATTTATGCCATTATATACCTATGTAAAATGATATCGTTCAAATGCTCACCTCGGCTTTATAATGTATTTAAATAAGCACATATTATGGATGTTGTTGCAATGTGCTGCAAACTTCCAACCAATGTCTAATTGTAATCAAATGAAAAATTCTATTTGAAATAAAGCAGTCTAGTTTGTACCACTGATTTGAATACATAACATTTGGCGACGAGATTAAAAACGAAAGAAAAAGAAGTAAAAGTACAAAATAATATCCGCTATATTAATCCCCTAAGCGAACTAGTTTTATGGAATGTCTGATTCTGATAGCAGTACATCTACGGTGATTACACAAAAGTTAAAAAGCGAATGTAAGCCAAATTCAACACCGAACATGAATTCTATAAATTTTATTGGTGCGATTTAATTTTTTAATCCAAGCATGGATGAGTTTGATATCTTCATGGAACGTTTCGAAAATCTCATGTCTCTAAACAAAATTACAGAGGTGAAAGAAAAGAAGATCTACTTAATGAACCTGGGAGGAAAAGAATTGTATAAACTCATACGCAACGTTTCAAGGCCAGATGGCATAGAAGAAATGGATTATAAAACTTTAATTGAGAAGCTAAAGGGGCATTTTAATCCTCAAAAGAATATAACCGCGGAGCGATATAAGTCTGGTAGCAGGAATCAGCGTGCAGGTGAAACTATTTCCGAATACGTTATGGTCATCAAAGAATTGGCAGATCCATGTGAGTTTGGTGCATTTTTGAATGATGCTCTTAGGGACAGATTTGTGTTGGGGATCATCGACAATCGAGTTCGTGCAAAGCTGTTGAAAATATCGAATTTGGAATTCCAGAGGGCAGTGGAGATAGCTAGAGGAGATGAGATGGCTAAAAATCAACTAAGGGTTATTCAACCAGGCATTAGGGCTGATGATACCCGGCTACCCGAGTAATTCGGGTAATACCCGGGTACTCGGGTATTACCCGGGTACCCGATTACCCGATTACTCGATTACCCAGGTACTGCAAAATAAAAGAGATTAAAGTTAAACTCTATTTAATTAAATATATCCGAATTAATACCACTTTTCGTTTCTAGGATTGTTTAGATTAAGGAGTTTAGCAAGTACACAATGAAAAGCACTGATTAAAGTACAGATACAACGGTTAGGCTTAGGTATGTTTTACAAATGGAAGACCTGAACTTGAATTAATTCAACAGCGTCTGGAAGCAACTGAATCACTCTCTCTCACAACTGATGAGTGGTCTTCGGTTGCGCGCAAGGGCTATCTGTCCACAACTGTTCACTATATTGACCAAAACTGGATTATGGATTATGCACAAATACTTTGAGCACGGCCATAGTAGAAGAACATCCCTCAGCTGAAAACATATCTCTTACATTACAGATGGTACAAGAAGACTGGGACATATCAAGAAAAGTAAATTTCATCGTGCACGATAATGCAAGTGTAATGCAAGCAGCAGTTCGCCTTTTGAATGTATGTGACAATGTGAATTGTGCTGCTCACACCCTACAACTCTGTGTAAAGGATATATTTAAGTCTGTTGTGAATTACGAAATTTTCGCAATAAAATGTCGAAGAGTGGTATCACATTTTCATGAATCGAATATTGCTACGTCGGCCTTAAACAGAAAACAATTGCAGCTAGGAATGAAGGAAGAACATTTAGTTCAAAGTTGTCCAACCCGATGGGATTCCAATTATTTTATGTGTGATATTTTGCACCACAATCGCTTCCCCGTTATTACAGTTCTAAGTGATAAGAGCTATACGAGTTCTTCTACAGCACTGAACCTGGAAATATCTGAGTACGAATGGGGAATAATGGAATAGTTAACCACAGTTTTGAAGCCACTACACATAGCAACAAAACTGCTATTTAGTGAAACTAAAGTAACGATTTCTGCAGTGCGCTCGGTTATCAAAACTCTGATTGAAAACCACTATGCACCTAAGCTCGAAGACACTGAAACAGCCACCACATTCAAAAATAAAATCGTTTTTTCTCTAAAAACGCGCTTTCACCTAGGGGAAATGTCCCCAGCCGAGAATATTTTACCTGCTCAAGTAGCATCGTTCTTAGACCCCAGGTACAAGGACCTTAAAACTGAGAGCAGTGAAGTAGCAGACAAAATCCGTACTTTTGATAAGGAAAACATTCTGGGAATGTGCTCTGACAAAGTAGCAGAAGAAGAACCTAGTGGAAGTAGTGAAGGGCAATTACTTGACAACATCTCTCAGTTTGAGCAGTACATAGCAAAACCTTGTATATCGAACCGGTTGGACCCTCTTGTATGGTGGCGCTCGAGGGAACGCTCTATCCCCGTTATGGCATCTTTGGCAAAAAATATCTTGCTGTTCCAGCTACATCAGCTAGTTCAGAAAGGCTCTTTTCGACTGCAGGCAATATTGTTACTGCCAAAACATCAAGGTTGGCCCCAGAAAATGTTTCTTTGTTGGTGTTCTTGGACAAAAATCAAGATCTATTATATTAGAATTTAAACCTATCAAATTTTCCTCATCAACAATTTAAGAAATTTTGAAAATTCTTTTCTCATTATTAATATTGTATTTCAGAGCATTGTTTTTTGACTACCTATTGAATAAAATGTTTAGTTTTTCTGAAATTTTGTCGCTGTACCTAATTTTGTCATACATTTAATTAAATCGGTCATTTCAAAAACCTCATAAGTCATTCAATTAGAATTTTTCAGGAATCAGTAAAAACTGTTTCACACACAAACAAATGAGTCTTAAACGACTTTTTTGTATGCTTAATTAATTTTTTTACCACTAAAATACTTAATTAAGCATAAAAAAAGTCGTTTAAAACTCATTTGTTTGTGCATGAAACAGTTTTTATTGATTCCTGAAAAATTCTAATTGAATGACTTATGAGGTTTTTGAAATGACCGATTAAATTATATAATTTGTTCAAAGATTTGTAGGTGTTTTTGAAAAAGCGATTTACATAGCCACAAATGAGTTTTGCGTTTTTATACCCGGGTACCCGGGTAATACCCGGGTACCCGGGTATTTTACTACCCGTGTACAAGCAACCCGGGTAACCGGGTACCCGGGTAGTTGATTACCCGGGTAGAATCATCAGCCCTACCAGGCATATCAGGTATTACTGATGTCAACAACATTCGGAGGCATAGTGATCAAAGAGGAAGATCTTTGTCCAGATCGAATGACAAATTTGGGAGCTATTCAAATCGTCGCAGTTATTCAAAAGGGAAAAATGTCCATAAAAACAACGACTCTAAGGATAAAGATATCGTTTGCTTTTATTGCAAAAAACGAGGACACTTCAAAAGGGATTGTTTCAAGTTTCAAAAGCGAAGAAAAAAGTCAAGCATGCGGTTGAGGAAGGTGAATTTGAAAGCGGTGATGGTGGCAGTTCCGACGAGGGAGCTTGGCTGGGGAGACTTAATTACGTCAACGAAGTCGCATCAGGAGCTCTTAAAGTTAAATAATTTAAGTTAATGATAAGTATATTACTTTTGAGCTAGACACAGGTGCATGCACAACTATCCTTTCAGAAAATGATTATTTAAAACATTTTAAAAATTATAAATTAAACCAAGTTTCTAAATCTCTAGAGGTGGTGACTGGAGGACACGTGGTGGTTCTTGGAAGTTTTGAGGTATCGGTAAAATCTGTATATCACGAGAAATCCATACAATTGAAAATGCTGGTAATTAAAAGCAAAAGACTATTTACACCTTTGCTGGGACGTGTTTGGCTGGATTATTTATATCCTGATTGGAAATCTTTTTTTGATTATGCGGGTAAGTCTCAGACTAATTCTATTTTAAATATTTCTGAGAATATAAAAATGGATCGTAGATCTGAAATGATTAGCATGCTTAAAAATAAATTCGCAGAAGTTTTTGACCAAAATTTAGAAATTCCTATTTGTGGATTTGAAGCTGACGTCGCACAGTTGGTCCCCTTCATACTAAACAGTGCTCAAAATTCAAAATCTTGTTTCAAATGCTAAGAACTGTTATAAATAGATACTAACTGCTGTTGAAAATGAAAATATTATTAATAATGAATATAGTTCTGACCAAAGTAAACATTTTCAAGGTTATTGATTGATTTATTTTAAGAAAACAATTGTTCTTCGAGTAACATATTTATGACTTAAGGATAAAACATTTTTCGGTGAATGACTGTCGTTGTGCGCGATGTTATCAAGGGATTGGCAGAGATAAACAACCTATTTATAACATCTCACATGTTATCCTTCTTTTTTTGTGATGTCTTCCCGCTGAATTGTTGCCGATATATGAAAGTCTCTATTTCGCACCTCCTGGTCTTCTTCGGATAACTGGCTAATTGGAAGTAGGGCATGAGTCATTATTTCACTTTCATTGATAAGGATTTGGTGCAGACTTGTGGTCATGGGATACCAAGGACAGAGCTTCACGTAAAGTCGAGCTGTTTCTGGGAAAAAACACCTAAATTCTTCCGCATGTATCTGAAAACCGATCTTATATTAAGCAAAAAATTAACAAAAAAAATCGATATGACTCAATAAAAAGCTTATATTTTAAGTTCTATCAGTCCGATGGTCAATATTCAGGTATGTTATTAGCTTAGGTTTAATTACAGAGCATGAAATTGCATATTTAAATTTCATATTTATATATGTGGTTACATTCCTGGAACAATGATAGGAAAAATAGATAGTTTTGAACTTCACCCCTACCCCCTACCCAAGGCTGAGAAAAAAACCTGCCGGAGTTTTCGGATTTGATATCATGATAAACCTACCTATAAACCCACATACTCATATTTTAGCTAAACATCAACTACCAACATTTTTTGTCGGCCTTTATATTATCTATTTATTCAACCGCGAACTCAAACAGTGTTATTTCAAACTGGCGCACCTAACTTTTACTTCTGTCTTCGGATTTTTAATAACAAATATTTCTTCTTTTATGCTGTATACTTAGATTTAAAAGTTCTCTGCGCCAGTTAAAAAAAAATCATTTTAAAAATTTCATTTCCCGTGAGTAAACCCGTCATCCATTTATGTATTTTATACACTAAGTAACACCTTTCAATCGAAAATAAAAATGTATTTGCAATCTACATGCCTTCTTGAACAAACAACATATTTTTAATTTTTTTTTTGTTTAACGGAGTTAACTTTTAAAAATAAAATAAAACTACACAAAATTAAAACTTGCGCATGTCTAATAAAAACTAATGACAAAGAGTCAACTTGAATGTACCGTAACTTGGCCATTAGACAGAGATGGAAGATAATACTTACAAATGACATGTACTATAATATGTATATTACGAGGGCGGGTCAATAAGTCCGTGACTTTTGGAATAAAACAGATTTTTTGATAAAAAAATAATTTTATTTTTCAACGTAGTCTCCCTTGAGCTCTATACACTTTGTCCAACGCTTCTCCAATTTTTGTATCCCTTCCAAAAAAATGATTTGTCGAAGTCTTCAAAATAGGCCTTTGTTTGCGAGATGACTTCATCATTGGAGTCAAATCTTTTTCCACCAAGCCATTTCTTCAGGTTTGGGAACAAGAAGTAGTCGCTCGGAGCCAAATCTGGAGAATAGGGTGGATGAGGGAGCAATTCATAGCCCAATTCATGGATTTTTGCCATGGCAACTGCACATGTGTGCACCCTTGCATTGTCGCGGTGGAAAAGAACTTTTTTCTTGGCCAAATGAGGTCGGTTTTTTTTAAATCGTCATTGAATCGGTCCAATAAGTTGGCATAATATTCCCCATTGATTGTTCTTCCCTTTTGAAGGTGGTCAATGGATTATCCCGCGTGCATCGGTCGGCCAACACCATATCGTGATTTTTTTCGATTGTTTCGGGTGTAGAGACCTCAACTCGGCGTCCAGGACGTTCGGCATCTTCAGTGCTTGTACGGCCACAACGAAATTCAGTAAACCACTTTTTTACCGTTGAAATCGATGGTGCAGAGTCCCCATAGTATTTATCAAGCTTAGCCTTGGTTCCGGTAATGGTTTTTTTTCGCAAGAAATAATGCTTAATAAGCACACGAAATTCACTTTTTTCCATTTTCTCCTCAAGTTAGTGAGTAGTCTGATAAAAAAAACTGTCAAACACAAACTAACTGACGCAGCAAGTTTAAATTTTGACAGGAGTCAACTGACAGATGCCTGTTGACAGGAGCAGTGTTGCTGTTTCAGTAAAGAGGTCAGAAATTCAAAAAGTCACGGACTTATTGACCCGCCCTCGTAGTACCTATAAGTCGTAAGTAAAAAAAAGATTTGACAGATGTCACCAAAACAAAATGACCGCCGAAATCTACCCGCACCAATTGAAAAAACCCTTTATTAAAAAGTGATTTAGAAACTGCTACGTTTTAAGTGTAAAAAATCAACATTGTATTTTTTGAAATATTGAGTTATAAAAAGCTAAGTTTTTAATTTTTTTTTAATTTAAATCCAAAAACTATAATTTCGTAAGCTACTTAATAAAAAGAGTTGTACCTTTTTCAAGAAATTCGAACATCAAAAAATTATTCTATAGATGGTACAACTTATAACAAAAATAAGAAATTAGTCATTTCCCGATATGGAGCGGCTAAGGTAAGAAGCACTTTTCATAACGAGAGGCATTCGTGGAAGATCTGTCACTTTCTCCCAAGTGACAATACCCCCGAAAAAGTAATTTTTTTTTGTAAGTTAATCGCGGGTGGGATCGAATCCTCCTAAGACCTCCGAGATACCTCGATAACTACTTTATTATATAAAAATACCTTTCCAATTACGGTCTCGTTTACATAGATTCTAAGAGCCATTTTGACTTGCTATTCTTTATTCATGCCGATACGACATCTTGAAATTCACGAATATAACGAACCAAATATTTTACGCTGCAAACTTTTCTTCCCAGGTCCCTGCCAAATAACTGAATGTAATTATATTATGCAATACACATAATTATGTGTGCATTGTATCTGAAGCTTTAAATCTTGTCAAATTCTTTTCACAAATGAAATATTGCAAATTCCTTTCGTGAACCTTCGTTGTTATTTTTTTTTCCTTGGTGTATTGCTCCTTTTATTTGCAGAGATTTAATAGAAACCACATACCACTGTAAAACCAGAGTTACACACTCACTGTTAAACCCAGCCAGTCCGGCCACATTGACATTCCACAGGATGTAATTTGCTTGGCTTTACGTCACTTGCGATTCATTGTGATTGACCATAAATTCCCCCGACCAGTAACAGCACCACAGCATCTGTTACAATTGGTGTTGATGTTGACTTTGAAAGCTGCAAGGATTCGCTCTCGCAAATATAGGTACACACATGTATGTAGAATGGTTCCATTCGCCCACAACTTACGCTGAGTAGATGTGTTTATGGGTAAGGTTTGCAAGTGTGTATGTGTGTAATGACCACTTAAAGATGGCAAAATCCGAACGTGTGGTGAATTTATTGCAGTAATTGTCGTAAGCTGTTGAAAGATTGCAGGACCAGAACCAGAATAAACGAAATATGGTCAGCAGCGTATGGACGGACAATCAAAAACAACTTTCATCTTGGTTTATTGCATGGATCTAGAGAATATATATACTCTCTAAAACGTGGTTTTTATTGTGCATACACGTAGACTAGGTAGCTTTTATTTTTATCCAAACAAAGGAATTCTCTTTGTTTGGCTAAGGCGTCTGAGGAATTAAAGGCAAGAGCAACGCCCATTTGAGAACTTTTTTTTGCGCAATATTTTTGCTCATAAAAAATTAATGTTTCTATTGAACTGCCAAAAATGTTAAAATAAATTATGGGAAAAGTTTAGGGTAAGATGTGTTTATTTACTCTACCGTTCACCTTCACCAGGTCAGGAGATGAGGTGAGGTTGTTTTGCTTTTGTGTTCAAATTCGAGTGATATATGTACATGTACATACATCTACACAGTGCCAAAAATCTGTGATTGAGGTTTGATAAATTGTTATGAAGTATTGAAAGCGAATATTAAAGTGAAGTATTAGAATTTAATTGTATACTTTTGACGTAAAAGGTTGTAATGATGCATTACACTTGTGCAGTTAACCATCCCGCAATCCCGGAAAAAGTCACAATAGTCAAAAATTCCAAAAAGCTGGCCACTTTTTTTCTTCATGATCCAGCAATCTCAGTTGTTGGACTTTAATTCGTTTGAATATACTCTGTTCAACAAAAATTGTCAGTACAGGGAAGATAGGACGTTTGCCTCCCACTCTGGTTTCGATGGGTTGCATAAGTGTGTCGCCTTTTAAAGATCTCACAGGCTTTCCCTAGTTTGCATTATAAATCGCCAACACTCAACATACTCAACTTCATAAAACTTGTTCTCAAAAGCTTCAAATCCCAAAAGCTCCTTAATAAAATCCACTGAATAAGCTCCTTGCTTGTAATTTAGAATGATAATGGTAACTCTGTTCTGATGTGCATAGCGAGCGCACGACAGCGTTGCCGCTGGGCTTCACGAAAGTGTAACACATTTTTTTAAAAAACGTAACAAAAGCGAAAAAAATGTAACAAATTGAAAAAAAATGATTTAAATCAAAGAATGCTCTTGAACTCAATTTTTAATTTTTAATAGGAACATAAGTTTTCTTCATCACAGTTTTTAAATTCAGTACAAAACTATACATTAAATAATAAGTTAATAAATTATTATAAGTAAGACACATTTTAAGTTTTACATAAAACATATTTAGGCAAATTAAGAGAATTGATCTTTTATTTGTTTTGCAAACATTATTGATTCAATGGTATTCAAGTGATACCTATTGGTTAAATCATTTTTTATCAAATTTAGCTCTGAAAAAATACGTTCTGCTGCCGCAGAACTGTGTGGTAAACTTAATATTTTATAAACAAATTCTGTTATATTTTCAAAAAGATTTTCTTTTTGAGCATTTTGCAAAGAGCCAACATGGAATGTGGAAACTGAGGAATGGATATCTAACCATGTTTATATGCTGGATCGAGAGATCGAGTTTGAATTTGAAGTGAAAGATAGCAAGATTTCGACTAAACTGTAACTGAACGAGTTCGATCGAGTCGAATGAAGGTGATTTCAACTCAATTTAGGACGTAGGTGTACAAATAGGTGGAAGTGTTGTTTAAGCGCACTTCACACTGATTAAAAAAATCATAAAGTAAATTTTTAAAGAAAAAAAAAGTTTGGAGAAAAAAGTGTAACAAAAAGAAAAAAAAAGTAACATAGTAACAAATACAAAAAAATTAAGAAAAGTGTAACACTTTTGTTACACTTGTAACATTGTGGCAACGTTGGCGCACGATCGTATTGACTTGACAGTATCTCTTCAGCAGTGGGATTCAACGGTCACGTTGGGATGCACAACTTTTTGCGAAGAATTACAACAATAATTCTTTATGGAAAGTCAGTGGCTTGCTGTTTTTTAAGTGGCATTTTTCCCAACGTAGTGTAGTGATAAGTGCATCAGGCGCCGCTGCTTTGGAAAAAGCTCTCCCATAAGGCCTGTACTGACAATTTTTGTTGAACAGAGTATAGGTCAGTTTCGCTGTACAGCCCGTACAGTTCATGGTTATATCTTCTTCTCCACTTCCCGTCTATGCAGACCCGACCGAAGATCACACGGAGAATTTTCCTCTCGATACATCCTCTACACCATACACAAGGACCGGGATGATGAGAGTTTTATAGAGGGACACTTTAGTTGCTCGAGAGAGGACTTTGCTACTCAATTGCCTTCTTAGTCCAAAGAAGCATCGATTGGCAAGTCATTATCCGTTTCATTTCAGCGCTGGTGTGGTTTTCTGAATTTATACCAGCGCCTAGGTATATCAAGTTCTTAACTACCTCAAAGTTATAGCTGTCTATAATGACGTTCTGTCTAAGACGTCGGTGTTGTGTGTCATTTCTTGATGACAGCATATAGTTGGTCTTGCCCTCATTTACCCCTAAACCCATCTTCTTCGCTTCCGTCTCAATGCTCACAAATGCGCCACTGACATCAAGCTTTGTTCTTCCAATAATGTCAATATCGTTGGCGAATCCGAGTAATAGGACGGAACTTGGTAAGACTTTTGCCTTAGTCTTGACTTAGGAGTTTTGCAATATTCTTTCAAGAACGATGTTGAAGAAGTCGCACGACAGAGCATCGCCTTGTCTAAAACCTTTTTTGATATCGAATGCATGGAGCAGCGTGCGTTCTCCATCGTTATCCTGCACCGACGGACAAGTTTTTCAGAGATGCCAAAACTAGACATTGCTCTATATAGTTCGTTCCTATAGATGCTATCATACGCGGCTTTGAAAGTGATGAATAGGTGGTAGGTGTCGATTTGAAGCTCGTGAAGTTTTTTTCAAGATTTGCCCTAATGTGAATATTTGATCGATGATAGACTTTCCAAGTCTGTTGTCGCACTGATACGGACCTATTTAGTCGTTGACGAAAGGCTTCAGACGTTCACATAATACTGCAGAAGGGATATTGTAAGCGATGTTACGGAGATTTATGCCTCTATAATTGGCGCAGTTCAGAAGGTCTCCTTTCTTGAATATAGAGCGGACAATGCTGAGGTTCCATTCATCGGGGATGCTTTCTTTCGACTATATTTTCCATATGAACTCCCAACCAAGTCATCGCCTGACACTTTTAACAGTTCGGCATAGAGGCCGTCAGCTCCAGTGGCTGTGTTGGCCTTTTTCTTTCTGATAAGCCGGTGTTCTTTTCTCCTCTACTGCTCGTAGAGCTCGCGAGAAACTCTGGTAGTTCTTTGCAGTATCAAGACCCAGCACGTCAGAAGCGGCATCTCTGATGGCTGCTTGCCAATGTTGACACTAGTTCTCAATACTTGATGCTGCCTGCATAGGACTTCTTAATAGGTTGTTAGAAACTCTATCGGAAAAGGACCTTGAGATCTCTTGCGACTGTGAACGTCCAACGTCGAACTTCCTCGCAATATTTCCCCGTTTTGGCTTGGGTCGGGATATTCGGATACGGTTGATTGATCGGGAGATCGCCAAGTGCCTTTGTGAAGATCGAGATATTTGAGCTGCGTACTACCTACAAGAACGTCCCGGACCAAACACTGTCAATGTTACGAATGTGATGTTAATATACTGTGACTTATTTATATAGGGCATATCTTTTATGTTAGTATATGTAATTATTAGTGTTGCTAATGTCTTCCGTAACATTCCTCTTAATCAGTATTGAAAGCGATTGACAGGTTTCAATAGCCAGCCGTATCGAGTTAGATAGCCCTGGTTATCAGTAATTCAGGTAGGCCCAGAAGACCATGATTCTGGATTCAATGCAGACGCTGGCGATGATGATAATGATTATGATGCTGACCCACATAAAAAAGGAGATAAATGTGTCGAAGGTGTGATAATGATTATGATGCTGACCCACATAAAAAAGGAGATAAATGTGTCGAAGGTGTTAAAGGATATGACCTGATCGGCGATGATGTTTTCGCTCGCGACGAGCCTACTGGTGATGTTATTGATTGTGATACCTCTTCTGGAATATCTGTTTGTTCTGTTATATCTTCACCTCGATGAGCTCGAGTAAGATCGAACCTGTTACCACATAGTTTTCCTGTCGGAGTTTCGATTATGTAAGACCGAGAGTGGTTAGTATGCCCTTAAACTGTAGCTCACACTCGCTTCTCACGGACCAAAAACTGATTGTCCGAGAATTAGATCATTCTTCTCGATGTCTTTGCTTAAAATTTCGTGTTTACTTGTTCAGTCTATCATTCTTCTTTCCTTTTAAGTCAGTCATTGTAATTGACTTTTGACTTGTAGCATTATGAAACCATTTGCAGTATTGAGCTGATTTGACAGCCCATCAAAATTTCTGCCGGGCTGGAACCGTTGGATAATGGGCTGGCGCGATATTCCAAAGGGGCTTTGTATGATCAGCGTTCTTCTTAAGCTGGAGTTTGACAATTGTGCAGCCTCGATAACCTCGTTGCTTTTTGGAAAGTGGAGACTGGATGTGCTATGAAGAAATCCAATCTCTTGAAAATTTAGGGAACTATGAAGTGTGAACTGGTTCAAACTGGGTTCAATTACTATTCCTCACCAGCACGAGTACTCCAATAGAGTGCAAAAATCGATTTGCAATGGTAAATGACCACTCAAGCAGCCAATCTTTCGAGTAAAGCAACCCCGAAAAATCTAGAAAAGAAATCAGAAATGATCAAACACCAGCGCCCTTGGCATTTGAAATGATCCGCAGCTGCCTTTTGCCATTGACGTGTTGGGAAGTTCGATGGTATAAGTTTTTCTCGAATTCCTAACGTTTCTTGGATGCAAGCACTACATCTGCTGATCATCTTGGCAATGTTTGTTGAAAGGCCAGACCACCACACAGATTCGCCATCTCTGGATTGAAACTTTCTGACTCCTTGAGGGCCAGAATGAAGCCTTCCGGGAATGTCTTGTAGAATGGATGCAAGTATAATGAAACGGCAGCCACACATCACCAAACCATTCTCGTTGTCCATATCATCTTTGACTTCGTAGTATGCTTGCAGAATTTTGGCCAATTTCCCGATTTCTGCCTACCCGTTCACTGTATAGGAAACGAGTTTGCGAAGAGTTAAATCGCGTCGCTTTTTTAAATCGGACGCATGAATGTGGGCAACAACCAGGTTGACGTGTCCGAAAATATCTTTTTCCAGATCGTTCGCATGCACAGCTTGATGGCTGTGTGCGTCTGCTGCAATCAGATCCGTAGCTGGAGTGTAAAAAATTGAAAAATCATTCATTCATCCTCATCGTCATTCTCAAAAGCTGGAGACGTGGTGTCAGGTCGTCCAGATTCTTTGTTGGGAAAATTGGTACAAGGAATTTGTGATCGGTCTCCAGGAAATGCCCATTACGAGGGCCGCGAAACGATCACAAGCCCAAGTTAGATACAAGGCTTCTTTATCGATTTTGAAGCATAAGAATTTGGCTTTAACTTATCATCGTGTTGCCTTTCCAGAATGACGGCACCGATTCTATGGGACGAACTGTCAAATGATAAAACAGTTTCTTTGTTAGTTTCATATATTGCCAGTACAAGCTCTCTAGTTAGTATATTCTTGACTTCCTGAAATGTATTTTCCTGCGCAAAGCCCCATGTGCATGCTCGTTCCATATTGAGCAGTTCGTTAAGAGGTGACAGTATATCCGATAGTCTTGGTAAGGCGAATCTCGTGAATGTTCATTGGTCGTTCCATGTTCACGATAACCGAAATACGATCGTCGTCTACATGCACGTTCTCTTGACCAAAAATATTGTATCCCTTCTGATCCGGCCGTAAATTATGGCGCCTATTCGTCCAAAGCTCAAGAACAATTCCCATATTTGAGCAGGTGCTCCAAAAACTCACTTTAGGCTCTTGGATATTCAGAGATTCTTTCTTAAGCCGTACAACACGAAATTGGAATGCTTTACCCGCCTCAACATTTCCGTCCCTTTAAGATATTCAGACATTCGAAGCCAATGTGCGTCGGTATCGCCTTTTTAATCCTCCCCAATTTTCTTAACGCGCTCGCACTGTGCTTAAACATTTTAGGGGTAGTAATCATCCCTGTAGTGCGCTTTATTCATTTCCAATGCAAAAGCACAAGCTTAAATTTTATCTTAATTTCTTGCTGTATCTTATGAAGCCAGGTATCTCATATCTAAGTTTAATGGTTTGTAAACATTTAAGCATCTTCGCTTTACAACATCAAGAAAATACAAATTTATTTAATTACATTTTGCCGTCTTCATTTCTTACCTCCTCGTTATTGTCACTCTATCTCAACTTTTCAAAATTATTTTTTATTTCTTCTCGACCTATCACGTTGAGAAGTTAAGTTCAACCCCATGGTAGAAAAAAAAAATAAGTCGAATGCCTGTCACCACGTTTGGGAGACTTAAAAATAATTTCCCACAACAGAAAAGTATTATTCTAGGATACAAAAACTGTTTCCAGGAAGAACAATGTTGGGATCGCAAATATTATCGTTGTCATTGTGGAGAGCAGTAAAGAATGTCAAACGTGACCGTATCGGATTGGTTATGTGGCCTTAAAAACGTGACACGCAAAACCTGGTGATGATGATGACGAAGAATTATTAAGTTATAATAAGAATTTTATTTTTGGAAAAGTACGTGATGTGATTTGAATTTAAATTGTTTTTTAAAAAAATTTAAACACAATTAATTTTTCACATCTTATTAAGAGTGAAAATAAATAAAATGCACGACTGGGCCGCATGAACTTGCTTTTATGTAATAGACTTTGAATTTTAAAAAGGAATGCTGCTGAGGAAAAAAATGTTCGTAATCATAAACTGTCACTGCCCTGCGCTATATCATCTGAGAAACAGACACCTAGGGAGACACTTCTTCAATGAATTGGAGGAAGAGCTCTCTGACGTTCCAAGCAAAATCATATTAAAATTTATTAACGATACCAAATGGCTTGAAGATTCCTAAACTCTGAAGATCGCCTTCAACTAAAGTACGATAATGAAAGTACGAACGAAAACGTCTTAACGAAGCACGTGTTTATTTATTGCAGGAGTAGCAAGAAACGGAGAATGGGCACTTCGCCTATACACCAGCGACTGCCACTACTCCGGTGAATACGAGCAACTGTGAGTTGATAGAGCAACCTATTCCTAAGATTCTCTTGAGGAAACGAACAACCCCTTCGACTTAATCAGCAATACTGACCGAACATATACACCAAACACTGACCTATCGAACGCATCTACCAGACGTTGCAAGGAGCCACATGCTCTTACGGACCTGGTGGAGGGATGATTTCCCAAGTCTACTTCTCCTTAGCCAAGTGATTATGTGACGACCGACATTTCTTGAACGACTTAGAAGTACCCGGCTATAGCTTGCTGTGACACATCAACACCCTTAACGGACTTGAATGACATAGGATTATCATAGGTTTCGATACAAAGGTGTCACAACCCCTAGGGTATCACGCAGGATCTACATTGATCTAAGTGTGAAGACAACAAGATCAACTGCCCACTAACCTAACCTAGCCTAATCATAAAGGTGTCGTTCGTTGGAGTTTGGACATTTGGACAGATTTGTTGAATATAGTGCCATCCGTGTTAGCACTTGTCCTGCGAACAATCTGCTCAAGTAAGAGGTTAAGGAAATCAGATGATACCACATCCTGTGCGTGTTTGGAAAAATTCAGTAGAGTTGCTCCCTGGTTGCACATTGCACCGCGTATTTTCCAATGTCACGCGACACAGTTGGATCAGTTTTCCCGGAATAGAGCTTCTGACGATGAATGATATCATATGCGACTTTGAAGTCGATAAACAGATGGTGAGTCTCGACTTGAAATTCGTTGGTCTTTGTCAAGATTTGCCCCGAACCAAAAACAAACCACACGCATACTTGCTATAGAAGAAATCTTGTTTGTCTCGAAAACAGCTTAAGAGATTTTAATAAAACGGTTAGACCATACCTTTTTTTGGTCAAACAAAAATTTTAGAATAATTTTATTGCCTCTACCTTTCATAGAACCGTTTTTATTGACATTCGACTTTCTCATAAACGGCTCTACCAATTCCGATCAAAATTCTTCTACAGTAGCTGCTTTGATTTTGAAATAATACTTTGAATAGTTTTTCAATAAGGGCAGGTAGATGTTGAAATGAAATGAAACAAGCTTTATGTGAGGTTTTAACAAAATTAATTTTTTTCTTTGAAATGCCCATGGATGCCATCATGTATGGAATATGACAATTTTGTTAATGCTCGTCTCGGCTCCAAAGGTCCATTTGTCAATGACTCTTCGTCAAAGATCCGGCTGAATTTGAGCAATGGCCTGTTACGTTCAGCTTAAGGTTTATTTCTATAGACCTGCCACTTCAGAAAACCGCACAAGAAAAAGTCTAGTGGGGTAAAATCGCTTGACTTGGGTTCCAATACACGTCCCTCTGCGAGAAAAAACCTTATCTTCAAATCGTTGCTTGCCATTGACGGTGACCGTGTCACCACCGTCGTTTTCGAAAAAGTGCGTACATTTTGAGGATTCATTTTCTTCGAAATCTGCGACTCGTCGCTTAAGATTATTTTTCGGCGAAAATTAGTTTACCATTCCAAACGCTCCGAAGTTCAACCAGCGAACAAAGAGAGTTCTCTATGGGCATAAATTTTGAGCTTCTGAGTCAGTTGGATCTTATACGGGTGTAGGGCGATTTCCCGAAATTCACCAAGTTGAAGCCAACTAAAGGCCGAGTTCTTTTGCAAGGTGAGGAATCGACTTCCTAGAGTTCTGCTGTGCACTTTTACGGACCGAGGCGATGTTCTCGGCTGATTTAGCGTTCCTATGACATACAAATGTTGGCTGAATAATAAACAAACCAGTCGTCTTAAATTTGGCCAGCAAACGTTGAAGAGACAACAGTGAAGGCCCACCAAGTCTACCGTAAAATAGACGCAAAGTTTCCACTAACGAACACTTATTTCTATTATAAAATTTTACCATTTGGACGAACTGTTCAACCGTGTAATTTGCTATGGTGATTCGGCATCTGTAACTGAATAAAAAACCAACAGATTTGGGGGATGACATCGAAACAAAATCTGATAAAATCTATCCGCACTAATTGCTCTACCGGGCCTTCGGTATGCAAATTTGTGCAAAAAGTTCGTGGGACTGGTATGCTAGTAAACAATACAAATTGTCTTCGTTGTCGTACGGTTTGAACAGACAAGAATTTGGCTGCTGAGTGTGAGACTCAATTCACGAACATACACTCACTAGCATCTGACGCTTACAAGCTTCAATTAACTCAGCAATTGAAGGCGCACGACCATCTGCTTCGCTATTGCTTCGCAGTTTTGGCCTTAGAGCAGGTTGAATTGGACAACGATTTTAAGTGAAAAATCAACTTTTCTGACGAGGCGCATTCTCATCTCGACGGCTAAGTTAACAAACAAAATTGCCGCATATGGAAATCGGAAAACCCGAACGTTTTTGTCCAGAAGCCAATGCATCCACAGATAGTGACAGTTCGGTGCGGATTGTGGAGTGATGGCATCATTGAACCATTTTTCTTCGAAAAAGAGGCTGAGCGTTATAGAGCCAAGCTAACCGACTTTTGTTTTGCTGAAATTGAAGGCATGGATTTGGACGACCATAAGTTAATGCAGGATGGAGCGCCACGCCACACAGCTCATGTCACAATCGATCTTTTGTGCACCAAATTTCCAAATCATGTTATGAGCCGTCTTAGCGATATCAATTTGCCGCCTCAGAGGTGCGATATGACCTCCTTGGAATTTTTTATGTGAGAACCGTGAAAGACCGATGTAATGCTAACAGTCCGGAAACGACTCAAGCAGTTAAGGCAAAGCAATCCGTGAGCTACAGCCCGAAACCATCAACAAGGTCTTGGAAAATTGGAGTGACGGAGGCAGCCACTTGAACGACGTTATGTTCCATAATTAATGGGAATTTTTGCTCTTACTAATAAAGTCATAATCTATGGAAAAAAATTTAATTTTTTTTTTTTTTTTTTATAATCTACCCGCGCTCAAGGGATTATGATTACCCTTTAAATGTTTGAACACAGCGCGGGCGTGAAGTTAAGGAAGAGAAAGAAGGATAGGAAAGATGTGTGGCACGATGTTCTGAGACTGAAGGTTGTTGTCTCAGATATTTTACCTCCAGGGATGGCGGCTGAACTAAAGCGGAGAATGCCGTGTCTTATTTCTACTCGTATGTCGCTTATAATTCACATTATTTTATTCGTGTTCATCCTTGTTGGGCATACTAGTTTAACTCAATTACATGTTGTTAGTGTTATGCCTGAACAACATGTAATGAGTAAACCAGCAACCCATTGATGACAATTTTAGAAGGTTTTTAATGGAATTAAATCGACATAGACGACGGCAGGGATCGAACCTGTGATCATGAGGTTCACAGGCGAGCACATATCCATCGCACATATCCATCGCGCCATTGCATTTTTAAAAAGAAAATTGTATTTGGCCCAACCTTTATGGGTTGTCCCGAAAGTGAACTCACCTTAACTCAAGTATACTACAGTAAAACTAAAATTCGGTTCAAGTAAAAGTAATATGAAGTGAACTGTGGTCTTTTAGCATTTAAGAAAGCAATAATTTTTTTTCTAATGAATGGATAATTAGCAAGTATTACCATTTTGAACAAACTTTATTTTATTTTGCGAGACTTAAAATAATTATGTTTGGAATTGTGAATACGGTCAAAAGCATGGTTATTAAGGTTTACTTTAAAAAAAAAGGCAACATTTGTGACCACAGTACCTAAAAATGTGGTCATCAGATGAGAAAATACATATCTTGAATCTTGAACAACGAAAGCTTCTTAATAAACGTCAGTATAGTTTTCGCAGATACACATATGTAGGTCCACTGGTGATCTGATAGTATGTCTCAAGGAACAGTGGCAATGGAAATTGATATTTCAAAAGCATTTCATAAAGTTTGTCATCAAGATCTCCTATCGAAAATGAGTCCATTTGGTATTGGTGAATCTTTTTTTCGTTGAATTAGAAACTTACCTTCGCACTGCTCAATTCAAGTTGTGTTGGATGGTTTTAAGTTTGAAGTTCATAAAATAAATGGTGGTGTGCCACAGGGTTGCGTTTTGTCTCCGACTCTCTTTCCCAGAAATATATTTTATCTTAAACTGCTTATTAGGGTTGCCAGATTTTTCTTAAACCTCGGCGGGACAAATGGATAAAATAATGAAAAATCAGGGGATTTACACATATTGCCCGGGACAAAATAAATATAAATGCACGACTGGGTCGCACAAACTTGCTCCTATGTAATAGACTAGGAATTTTAAAAACTGTTCATAAGGATAAAATGAATTTTTTAAATTCTTTTAGTAGTAAGAGACAAAAACAGAATGCTATGCAAATATGAATTTATGCAAGAACAAATTTAAAATTTTTATTATTGTACGAATGAAAATTAAATTTCTAAGAAAAATACTAAGCTGTTTTTAAGATATCGAATTTTCCAAAAAAAAATGATTTTTTTCCAAAAATTGAAAAAAAAAGTTTTGAAATGAAATGTTTTTTAAACTTTTTAAAAGCTTCTTTATAAATAATTTCATAAAAATCGGCTATGCCGATAATGAGAAATACAAAATTCGAAAAAATCGTTCTGTGGTAGGTACAGTTAGTAATGTCTTGTTTTCAAATTTTTTTTTATTAAATTATAGATCGTAAGAATTAATCGAAAGAAAAAAAAATTTAAACAAAATTCTCGGAACCGTTTTCGACAAAAATACGATTTTCGAAAACAATTTTTTAACATTTGTGTGGAGGGTACCGTTATTTTTAGGTAAAATAATTTCTTTTGTCTCATATCTTGTAGATTATATTAAGAAAATTTTATTTATCAAGTATCAAAAAAATCGAGCATGGGGTTTTCGAAATATTGAGTTTTGAAAAAAAAATTTTGAATTTTTTTGGAAATGCTGGGAGCCTTTATATAGAAAAAATGATCAAAATCGGTCGTACCATTTTTAAGAAAATCAAAAATCAAAAAATTGTCCCAAGGGGGGTACCAAAAATAATCATTTTTATTGGAAAATTTTTTCAACTATTGCCTAGCTTTAACTAAATGAAATTTTTAAATTTTTTTTTTAAATCCGTGCGACAGTTTTTGAGAAAAAAATATTTATAAAATTTCGAAAAAAAAAATCGTACGGCAGGTACCGTTATTTTTGGTCTTAAAAAAAAGGAAAAAAAACGTGTGGGGGAAAAAATTAAAACCCATATCTACCAAGCTTGAAGAAAATCGGCCGAGTCGTTTAGGCTGTAGTCGAAAAGACAGACAGGCAGACATAATTGCGAGACCCACTTTTTTAGTCTTCGCTATCATCCTAATGTCAACTTTGATCAAAATCTCAAGTTCGATTTTTTCCGAATGCATCACTTGCCTTACACATAGGTACTATTGTATGTATAAGTCGCAAGTAAAAATCATAACATGCGTGTAGGTATAAATAAATTCTTTTATTAACTTTTTTGTCATTTGTCATTTGCAAATATTTTTCTTTTGACAGATGTCAGTTTGCACAATACATTCTTCGTTAAGTTAGGTTTGTTTGATTGAAATTTTAAAAGCAATTTCTTAAGATTAAATCACAATGCAATGTTCCTTATCAATGAAAGATATTTAGGTATATTAGGCATTATTTTGTGAGTTTGTGTCACAACCCGTGAAAAAAGCTGCCCCGGGCGGGACAGATGAATTTTTGTCTGAAATCCGAGACGTCCGGGATAAACTGGGACGCACGCCCTTGTTCTTCGGATGTGGATTTAGAACGGCAGCGTATAGTAAGCTCATTAAACTCTGATCTCGATAGCATTGTCACATGGGGAACGAAAAACCTTCTAAAATGTAATGCTTGACTCACTTGCACTTTTGAAAGTGATGGGTGATAAAACTATAACAGAAACATTTGAAGTTATCGAAGCACCGCAGCAATCTTTTTTGGCTTTAAGTATTTTACCGTTACTTTTATAAACAGTGTTCTAGTGAGTTGCATTGCTACCTTTAAACAATTTAACCGTAATACTCGTGCTTCAGGGAACCCTTGAGCCCAACTTCAGACGTACTGTTAAATTCAGAGATTCAGAGATTCTTTTTCTATAATTTTCACAAAGCTTATTTTACATAACGGCATAAGTACCAACAATTCTTAGCAGTTTTTTTAATGAATATTTATAAGTTGATTCTTGGTATAAAAAATAATGTTGTTCTGCAAAAAATAAAAACCATCACAAAAAAAAATTCCTAAATAATAATAACAATGGAAGAAGCTTGGCACAGCTTAGGGTCGTTAAAAGTAAATTGGAAAAAATATTTGCCAAACGGAATTTATTTGGATCAGGACTCAGTCATAGGTCCATCTGAATTGTTTGACTTCATTTTGCCTTCAACATTCAATCATAATGCTTTGGAGCTTATTAAATTCGTTTTATTAAAGGCTCATATATTGGATTTGTGAATTTATCTACATGGTAACGTGAGTGGCGAAAAAGTTTGATGGCCCATCTGAGAATTTGGGTTTAGATTTATTACTTAACACTTGGTTTTATTTCTGACATCGATAACCCCAACTTTCAAATGTTTTTCAACTTCCAATCTTAAACTTGAGACACAATATTGTAGATTCCTCCTCCAAACTCTACAACACCCTCGTCGTCCTTGTAAGCTTTCACTTTCCTTGGGGTTCCTTGTGTGCGCATTCATTATTTTTCATTCTTTTTCTCGAATAAGCCAAAGCACCATACCTTAGATGACACGTGGCTTTATTGTCCATGTTCAATTTCATTCGCATATCCTTTTGGTCTTATTTTGTCGTTGATTCCGAGTGATTGTACAAAAATGGCAAATATGATTCTTGCCACGGAGCAGCAAGGTAAACTTCTGATGAAAATGAAAATGCTTATGACTTTTGTGTAATATTACCACAGCTTCAATTCCTTCGAGGATGATGAGATGGATTCGATGACATACGGAGTCAAAAGAGACGAGAGGGGCCATTGAGCAACGATGGAGACATAGCGAATAAATGTTTATATAAAATTCCATTTTATTTCAGTGTAATTTTTCTGTGGTGACAGTGAGGTTAGGAAGGACTTTACGTGGCCCTCCGTAAGCCACTAGCGCTGGTTGCCACTGCCAACTTAATTCCAGAGAAAGAGGTGAAAACAATTTGTGGTATGAAAATAAATTGTTTGCGGTTAGCTTTCTATGAATTATTGTGTTTTATCCAATGCGGTGTTTGGACTGTGGACTATACTCGTACGTACAGCAATTCCTAGTCCTAAAGTGGTTTGTGGCATAGGTAAACAGTTGAACGATGTTATACCTACTTTGGACTTATTTCTGAAGACAGGCAAGAGGTAACAAAACACAAAAATGGAATGAAATAATAACGACTAACAACGTACATGTTTTGTTTCGAGGTCGGAACTGTTGATCCGTATTACGAACGTGAGGTTTTTCTATGGAATGAATAAGCCACCAATCCTACATATCAATATGTTAGAAACTGGAGTTCCATTTTAAATAAAAGAGACTCTAGATAATGCGACGATTCTGATGCTATTTAAATGAAGCGATGCTGATATTTTGATGCTCATGGTAATGTTGATGCTGATGTTGATTCTGACGCTGATTCTGATGTTGATGCTGCTCCCGATATGTTGAAGCTGATTCTGATATTGACTCTGATGTTGATTCTGACGCTGATTCTGATGTTGATGCTGATGCACATATGTTGATGCTGATACTGATTCTGATATTGCTGCTGATGTTGATTCTGATTCTGATTTTGATGCTGATCCCGATATGTTGATGCTGATTCTGATATTGACTCTGATGTTGATTCTGAAGAAGATTCTGATGTTGATGCTGATGCAGATACGTTGATGCTGATGATTTTTTTTAATTCACACGAGCTCAAGGGCATGTTAAGAGACCCTTATAATGTTAAACACATATCGGGCGATGGGGAAATTAGGGGGGAGAGAAAAGAAGTGTCGATGAACATTGGGTTTGAATGTTTGTAAATTACAAATGGCAAGGGAAAACCGTACCGGATAAGTTATTACATAATCGTGTTGTGCGACTAAAAAACGAATCTCTATATTTGACGGTACGACCAAAGTTAGGCTCAAGGGTGAACTGATTAGCATTCCTAGTGAAGCGAGTATCACGGGTGAATTGATAAAGGGGATGAATGCAACCATGAGAGCTCTGTTTCCTATCAGATTTAACGCTCTGTTCTGAATTCTATCCAATAAGTGGAGAGAAGTTTGTGCTGCGCCTGTTCAAAGGTGTGAGTTATACTCGAGTTTAAACCCCTTATAAGTGGTAGCCAGATCAGAATTGATATAGAAATCTGAAGCATTTAGCAGCCTTTTTGGCGGTCTCTAGAATTTAATGATTTCAATGAAGATCTTAGTGGACACACATACCGAGTACTGAGAGCTTTTCGGTTTCTTCAATGCAACTGCCATTCCAGGACAAAGGCATAAGGGGGACATTTTGCCTCAACGACAATAGACAGCATTGAGTTTTTGAACCATTAAACCCAACCCATCAATGCTGTAAAGATCGGAGTCTAATGAGCTTATCATACGATACTGTTGCAATTCCACTTTCGAATGAGATGGACTTGAATTTTATAACGTGTATGAGAAGCTGAGAGTAGAGTAGTCGGCAAAACAATGAAGTGGATTAGCAGTTTCAGACAAGAGATCATTTATAAAAATGAGGAAGAGAGTCGAAGACAAAACAGAGCCTTCGGGAATACCAGCGTTTGTGAAGATCAGAATTAAAACCGTCCAATACAACATGTATAGAACGATCTAGAAGATAGTTCGTTATCCAAGGAATAAGGATTTCGTTGAACCCAAACGCACGCATTTTCGCCATAAGAGAGCTTGACGCGAAACTCTATTAAATGCCTTAGAAATCAAGCGCAATAATCTTACTTTCTCCAAAACAATGTAAGGCATCGGAAACAATTTGGAGAAATGGTGGAAATGATGAAGACCCAACTGGACATAGCCAGAAATCTAACGAAAAAGAAAGAGAACACACGGTTGGTATTGAACGGTCTCCCATCAAAAATCGATTAGAAGCGATGCTGTTACTGACAGTGTGAATAGGAAAGTTCATCATCATCATCGGCTCGACAACCGGGTTCCGGTCCTGGCCTCTTTCAACAAGTCTTTCCACCTATCCCGGTCTCAAGCCGACGCCATCCAGTTGCGCACCCCAAGGCTTCGGGCGTCCTGGTCTACGCCATCTCTCAAGCGGAAGCATGGTCTACCACGCTGTCGTCTACCATAGAATGTCTCAAAAGGTACTTTCCGAGCAGGTTCCTCTTCGATCATGCGAGCTAGGTGCCCTGCCCAACGGAGTCAACCGAGCTTAATTTTTGTCACGATATCTGCTTCAAGGTAGATTGCGTACAATTCATGATTGTACCGTCTCGGGAATCGTCCGTCCTCACATATGGGGCCAACAATTCTCCTTAAGACTTTTCTCTCGAACGCAGCTAAGAGGTCGGGGTGCCTTTTGCTAAGCACCCGAGTCTCGGATCCATATGTGAGTACTGGCAGGACCAGTTTTGAAGTTATGGTGAGATTTCTGGATTTGAAGAGCTTTGACAAACTTTAGTAGGAAAGTTCATAAATAAGGTAATTTTAGGAATCGACAATGTAGTTCATCCGGCGAATTTCATAATTCAGTTTTACAGCGGATGCGAAAGGTCAACGGATCGAGTTAACTCACCGGGAGTAAAATTCTGTAAATTCTGTAATCGACATGTATATTTGAAATATAAAAATTAAACAAGACTTTCACTTTTCCTCTCATATCGTAATCATTACACAAAATATTTAATAATTTCGAAAACGTCTTTTATGATGTTGATTTTGTTGTTTGAAGGAGTATATTACTTCTGATGGAGGATTTTCTTCAAGAACCTTCCATCCATAGTTGACTCCCAAGTTTAGTTTTTTTTTTATGATTGAATTGTATTGTTCCTTTTTCTGTTATCCCTTCTCAATTTCGAAAAAAAAGGAGAACATAATAATCATTATACAACTATCAAATAATAGAAGTGTGTTTATATGTGTGTGAGTGTAGTCATATTTTTTTTTTCGGGGAGTCTTGTTTAAAAGGCTATTCTCTAGAATATTTAGACTTATAAATAATTCATAGAAGACCTTCCCCTTTATGAAGGATTATCAAAGAAGGTTTTTATCGTTTTCCATTTTTGTGTTTGAGTTTCAATAAAAAAAAAAGAAAAGAGGAAAAAGGACATACACACACATAAAAGAAAGGAAAAATCACAATGCGTATATGCAGAAAAGAATGGATATTATACGTAGGGATTATTGAAGGTACACTCCATCCATGTCAATTAGAATCAAGCAACAATTTCCTATTTCTTTTTTATTAATAATTTTACTGTATAAATTTTAAGAAAAATATACAATGAATGGCGATTTTCTCAGAACTGACTCAACTTGATGACGATCCAGCTTTCAACATTCTTGAATTCATTCTTAACGTTTCACCCACTTAAATGCCTTGCATAAGCAAGCAAGCACGTTATCACTTCTATAGCCATCAGGCCAATTTGTCTATTTTCCATTCTTGTTAATGTGCCTGTTGTCAGTTATTCATACCAAGTCGAGGGGGCCACTAAGATGGGACTGTTTCTCCTGTTTCATTGTTTTATTTGGGGAAGTTTGGCAACTTTTCGGGCTGGTGTGCCCTTGTCTAAGGTCTAAGTCCCTGTATTTTTGAATTTGTTGACCAAGTTGACCTCGGTATATAGCTTGCTGAAATTTTCGTATCCTTTCTTCAGCGATTAATTAAAAAAATTTGTTTTATATTAAATTAAAATCTTTCAAGGCAACTCATCTGAAATTCCTGCAATAGTAGGTAAGGTAATCATTTCCCTGCGGTAAAGCGAAAAATCGGGAACAAAATAATCTCGCCAAGTTCCACTTCTAGATATCCCATTTTAATGGATTTTTTGACGTAGGGGTGATACAAATTAAAGGTAACTATGGATTTTTTAGTTCAAATTGTGTAAAAAGGATTTTGAGAAAAACTTGTAGGAAATATTGTCACAATAGGGTGCCGCTGCAAAATGCTGACTTCTACGTTCTTAGAAAAAACTTAATAAGAAACCCAGTGGTAAATATTTAATCCAAATTGTTATATTATTTATATTATTATATAATTTAAATTTAAATCATACAAAAAGTATGAAAAGCATGTGTGACATTAGGGTGCCGCTGAAAAATGCTAAATTACACGTTATTGTTGAAGAAAAAATGATTTGCTGTTTGTGTGGTACAATAACCGTGTGATTTCGGAATTTTATGTCGAAAATTATATCTAAATTATACAAGAAAGGATAAAAAGCATGAATTTTGAGGAAAAAAATATGTAAATATAATACTGTCGCAATAGAGTTACGATAAAAATGTTAATAGTAAGTTCTACGTTTGAAAAAAAAAACGACCAGGTCGTTTCCGAAACATTGTGTTTTTTTAATTTCATTATTATTATATATACAGTAC
The DNA here is from genome assembly GCA_963931855.1 of Philhelius festivus. Taxonomy (NCBI): domain Eukaryota; kingdom Metazoa; phylum Arthropoda; class Insecta; order Diptera; family Syrphidae; genus Philhelius; species Philhelius festivus. The sequence continues at coordinate 191,773,079 of OZ007554.1, forward strand.
TACTTAATTTTTTTTTAGAATGAACAATTAGATTTTCGAGAAAATAAAAAAAAAACGGTTCTACTAGAACATCAAAAATAACCATTTTTCGAGAAAAAAAATTACATACATACATACTCGTATGTATGTATGTAGGTATATAAATTAACTTAATTTTTTTATAAAAATCCTGGGAACCGTTTTTGAGGAAATTAAAAAAAAAATCGAGTTAAATTTCTTATGAGTGGTCTATTCTATCCCGTTTAGATGGGAGGGGTAATTTTCTAAAAAAGACTTAAAACAAAACAAAAATAATTAAGAACAACGATTAAGCTTACAATGCCATATTATACTCTTTTGTAAAGTTAGAAATCACTTTTTATTTCTTTTTAAATAAAGTTGTTTTTGAAATAAATATTATTTTTCAAACTTAAAATTTTTTTTCAAAAATTAATGTAATTAAGTACGAATTTGGTTTTAAAAATTTGACCGACTCATAGATTCTTCTTAGTTTTATGCAAACTCTTATAACCATCCAGTTTTCAGTTGTTGACTTTGAATTGATTGATAAGAACATTTAATTTTAAAACAAAAATAGTACTTAATTACGTACAACATTAAAAAATATTAGTTTGCGATTTTTTTTCATTTTTTGTTCAAAGTATTGAGTTTCAAAAACACTGTTGTGTCTTAAATACCAAAATGTCATTTCAAATACTAAGACAGTAAACCATTTAATTATTTCTTTGAACTGAATCATTAAATAGAGTTAAATGAAGTGTCAAAACTGTCAGATTAGTCTTATTTCCGGCTGTAAAAATCTACTTTTTATCTAATTCTCAATAAAGTATTCTACTGTGAAGACCGAGTCTCAAATTTAATCTTGATTTTTTTACATAATCCAAAAAAATCGTATTTTGTTTCCACCTTTAATAACAGAGAAACAAAAATTCTTGCTTTTTCTTAACAAACACTAATGGCCGATTTTTAGTTATTTAAGAAGGCTTTAAATGACGTTAAATGACATACAAAATACGTCATTTAAAAATTTAAAAGTCTGTTAAATATTTACGAAATCGACCACAAGACTACTTAATTTAAAAATAAAATATAGAATTTCTGGCTTGACAAAAAGGTATAACATGGAACTGTAAATACATATTATCTCTGTTTTTAAGTATTTTTTTTTTTTTTGAAAATTGCCCCTCCCGCCTAAACGGGGCACAACAGATCCACTCCCTTGATCAAGAATATGTCATTTTTAAGTCGCTACCATGGTTAATTAAGCCACAAATCGAGTTTAAAGAGAAAAATACATGCATAGTTTGAAATCGTCGTTTCATATATAGTTTTATAATAATTTAAATTAATTAATTAATTTTAATTTGTTTAAAAACAAAAATTTTACCCTTAAACTTCAGAAATACTTTTTTTGGACCACCCTTATGCTTAATATTTTTTTTTCAATAATTTTATTTATTTGACCATAGTGTAACGAAGATATAATTTAACATACATTTTTTAATCCAATAATAATCGTTTGGTACTCAATTGTGAGACCAAGATCCGAGTCCAAAGAAACCACGGATGGAATCAAAAATGTATAATCTGCCTTTGGAGGCCTTTAACTTGAGTTTAAGGAGTCGGATTTTCAAAGTTGAAGTATTGAATTTGAGGAGAAATAATAGGTTACATTTAAGAATACAAATTAATGGGCGTCATTTTAGTAAAATATTTTTTCTAAGAGGGGGAGATAAAATTAAAAATAACCTGATTTTTATATTCCAAATCTCTTCAGCTAGTAAAATATTTCAGATATTTCAAAAATCGTAGGGGAGAGTGGGGCACATTTGAACAATGCTTATAAAATTTTACTTTATTACTCTTTTTTAAAAGTAATTTAAAATTTTAACCTGTCAGTACCATATCCATAAACGTCATTGACTTTCCTTGAATATCTCTGTTGTCTCTCGGACTTAGAGGTGAAGGGTACTTTTGCTAGTGGAAGTGTTTTGTTTTCGTTTTTTAGTTGTAAGAGTTTAAACAAAAATTAATGCGCGATTTTAAAACAGGAACACATTTTTTTGGAGGAAAAATAAATTTTAAACCTAATTGCGGTAAGTTTTTTCTGGATATATTTCAGTTAAATATTTATAATAAATTTTATGTCACTGGAACAGTTGGGGCAGATTTGAACAAGCGTGTTGGGGCACTTTTGAACTTGTTCAAAACTGCCATGATTATTTCTTTTTAACATATTTAAGACATTTAAGAGAAAATTTAATCAGCTTCAAGCAATTAATCAAGCAATTTGTTATCTGTTCTATAGGGCAAGTATTGGTTTCAGGTAAAAAATGTTTTTGTCATATCGACCATCAGTCTTTGCGTCTATACGTGCTCTGTCTCATTTTTGAGATATTAAATACTGAAAACAAGGCCCAGTTAAAGCTTTCTAGGTCGAAAAAATCTTGAAATTTTTATAGCCTTAACAATAATATTCTAGTTAAAGCTATTTTTATTCACACTAATTGAAGCTTAGGTTTGGAAAACAAGTTAAAACTAAATGAACTTAGTGTTGCCTATTTTAAAATAGCTATTACTAGAAAACATCTTTATATAGCTAGCTAATGCTTATTCTTATTCACTTAAAATCTAGCTTTTACTTAAAAATCCAAGCTTTAGATCTAGCTTTTTGTTTCTTATTAATCTTTAGGGATTTTTTTTTTCTACAAATACATGAATATAATATAACAAAAGTATTAATTTTGAGTTTTATTGATCAGTTCTTATTAAAAAATTAATACAAAATATATAAAAATAAAATTTAAAAGGTCTTTAATTCAGTAAAAGAAATTATATCACTGTTCAAAAGTGCCCCTTCCAAGTTCAAAACTGCCCCATACATGGGGCACTTTTCAACATAAGAACCTGTATTGATTGGAGATAAAAATTCAATATAATTATTTCGTTAAATGGACCAAATATTTTTCTAAATTGAACGTCAATACCACTGTTCCATGTGAGTAAAATATCAGGCCAATTGCTCGAATATTTTAGGTTTTATCAGTCTGGAAAGCAAAAAGTGTTCAAATGTGCCCCACTCTCCCCTACTTAAAGAAAGTATAACATACTCGTATCACTCCCTTTTTTTCAAAAATTTAAAAATTACCAAAAATGCATAATATCTACATATTCGTCGCTTTTCCGGCAGAGTGGCATAAGTCGAAATTTGTCGTTTTTTAGTTTAGAACACAGAACTGAGCTGAACAAAAACACAATTTTTCTGTGTAATCGGGATTAACCTACTTCTTCTAGTTTCCTAGTTATGAAAAAGCGCCGCTGTCAATTTTCACAAACATCCCTGTCATTTTCTATGTATTTTCAAAAAACCGCATAAATCAATTTTTTTTTGTTAATATTTCGTTTTCTATAAAACTTAACAAACAAAAAATGCAATTTTTTCATGTATTCAATATTCGAGTTTGGTTTTTAATGAACAACGAATTTTTTTTTTTTCAATATGAAAAAAAAACTTTAAAAGGCTCTCCTGAATATTTACAAATTCCGACTTATGCCAGTCAGCCGGAAAAGCGACGATATTGTCTTTTTATGAATATACTAACTTAATATTAATACAATAAAACATTAATTTTACTACGGTTACTGCGCGAACCATCATGGTTGGAAGCGTATTCAGGGTATTGAGTATATTGAGAGAGCAGTATGATACTTTTGCGTCAAAACAAATTATAAAATTTTGAACATTTTAAGTTTCTTAAGTTCTTTAAGAGTATAATGCAAATTTGTGAACACAGCTACCCAAAAATCAGTGTTATAATAGCCTTTTGATTGTTTTCTGCTTGAATTGTCGTATTCAAGCAATAAATAATATATATAAAAAAAAAAAAAATTATTGGTGAAAAAAGTGGAAATCGTTACATGTACCGATTACTGTTGAAATAAAAATGTGTTCTTTAGCGGTAAATTTGAAAAATTTGCGTGCTAGTCAATATAAAATATGTAATCTTAAAATGAGAACTAATTAACAGAACCTATTCTCTCAATATCAATACAACACATATTAGTTAAATTTTTTGTAGGGAAACAGATTTTGGAAAAAACCCAGGAGTTCCAAATCGATACACACCACCTTTTTATCGATTTCAATGTCGCGTATGATAGCGTGGACAGAGAACAACTACGAGTATATAGAGCCATGTCTCATCTCGGAATCCCTCGGATATTGATATCATTGGGAGGACGAAGTGAGCTGTTACTGGTGCGTTTGCACGTATTAAACTGGAGGCGGCGAAAATGAGTTTGGCTGTTAATCAGGACAAGATCTCAACATCATCGACGAATTACTCTTGCCAACAGCTGTTTCTTCGGGCTAAGAAGGCATTTGAGTAATAAAGCCCGATCTCAAAGAACCAAGGAGACCTTGTATAAGACTCTCATCATCCCGGTCCTGCTGTTTGGGCAGAAGCATGGACACTGTCTAAAACGGATGAAAATCTGCTTGGGTGCTTTGAAAGAAAAGTTCTTCGTTTGATCTTCGGTCCGGTCTGTATCGATGGAGTATGGAGGAGAAGGTTCCAACGACGAGCTGTACGGGCTTTACAGCGACGTTGACCTAGTCAAGAAGCTGAAAATATAACGGCTGAGATGGCTGGGACACGTGGAGCGTATGGACAACGACGCACCAGCCTGTCAAATTTTCGAATCCACCCCTGATGGTCTGCGCAGCAGAGGAAGACCCCACCTCAGGTGGCGCGCACAAGTGGAGAGCGACCTCAACCAACTTGTAGTGCGTAACTGGAGGCAGCTAGCTAGGGACCGAGCTAGCTGGAGGGGCTTGTTGGTTGAGGCCGTAGTCCACCCTGGACTGTGAGCGCCATCTAAAGTAAGTAAAGTAAAAGTAAGGGAAATTTTTACAAAGCGTTATACAAAACCTTGTGTATCAAAGCTTGCAAACAAACATTTTTCATTAATTCTTTTGAAAATTCGATATTTCAAAAATGGACTAATATTTCTTTTTTGAAATTAAATTACTACTTGCACAATGATATAAACATAAAATTGTTTTACAAAAATATTTTCTAAAAAATTATTTTAAATTTTTGTATAATAAGAACCCGAGCTTTCCCCTGTGCAGGGACGGGTTAGAATATTCCTGCAGCCCCTCCCCGCTTGTCGTAAAAGGCGACTAAAGGAGTAAATACATCTAGGCCACAAACAGCAAGGTGAACCTAGCGACACGTAACACCTATAAACTTTCCCAAAAGTGTGCATGCCAGTCCCTGGGTTGGCACAACTGGAGATCACCGGTGCCGTAAAAGAGAGATCAAATACAAAACTGGAGCATGCACACGTCGATACTCGATAATTTTGTGAATTCAAGCATTATGGAAGTACTCGTTCGAGATGACACTACCCCGCCAGGCACTACCATTGTTACACATGGTACTGATCCTGGACCGAACAGCAATGCTCGGGTCAGAGCTAGACGGATTCCGGGGGCTAGCAAAGTAATGCCGCAGATTATACAAAATCTGAGAGTTGCGAGTTGGAACGTTGGCAGTATGACAGGTCGAAGCTTCGAGTTGGAAGAGATGATGAAAAGAAGGCGAGTGGACATCTTATGTGTTCAAGAAACAAAATGGCGAAACACGGGAAACAGGGCCCGTTTCTTGGATACGAGGACAAAAAACTATAAGATGTTCTACTATGGAACGGAAAAGGGTAAAAACGGAATCGGAATCATCCTTGCAAAACATCTATTAGGCAGCGTATTGACCATTTCGAAATCCAGCGACCGTTTGATGTCCCTTTAATTGGTGATTAAAGGAAAGTTGTGGAATATTGTCACTGCATATGCTCCCCAAATTGGATGTGAGCAGGTGCAAAAAGATGCATTTTGGCTAGACTTTCACAATCTACTTAAGGACATCCCAAAGGAAGAGTTTTTGTTCGTGGGCGGAGATTTGAACGGACATGTCGGGAAGACAAACGAAGACTATGAAGATTGTAATGGAGGCCTCGGATACGGCACCAGGAACCCTCCTGGTGAAGACATCCTGAGCATGTGCAAAACATACGGTCTTATCGTACTAAATACCATGTTCGTCAAACAAAGCCGACACCTGGTCACTTACAGCAGTGGTGGAAATGAAACCCAGATTGATTACCATTTGGTATCTAGTTTCATGAAACCCCGGGTAAAAGATTGCAAAGTGATACTAGGAGAAGCGATCGCCCACCAACACCGTCTCCTACTGACAGAATTTTTTATGGAGACAGTGAACGACAACAAACATACAAAAACTTTTGGGAAGATCAAATGGTATAATCTGGATAAGGAAAAAGGCGAAGCTTTTATTTCGAATATGTAAAACGTTCTGTATAACAACACCGATATAGTTCGAAATGAAGAGAGTACAGCACAAAGTATGTGGGATCTCCTACAGAGAACTTGCAAAGAAAAAGCCAAAACACTGTTAGGGGTTTCAAAAGGACACAACCAACAAGGCAAAGAAACATGGTGTTGGAATGATGAAGCTAAATCAGTTATAAGTAAATAGAAAATGGCTTTCAAGGCTTGGTCGAAGTGCCCCTCTAATGATACAGAGCAAAAGTCACGCCTCGAAGTGGAATATAGAAACTGAAAGAAAGAAGCGAAGAAGAAGTGCGCCCAAATTCAAGCAAAGAATACAGAAAACCTGTATCGGGAGCTGGATGAAATTTCTACCCCGACAGCTGGTGCTATTCAAGAGCTACGGCAAAACACGAATAAGGGCGCAACTATCTTCAAAATAGCCGCTCAAAGAAGAAGAAATGCCCAGGAGATTTGTTCGCCAAAGTTCATTAACAATGTTCAAGGCCGACTTCTTGTGGAAGACAACGAAATTCTTCACAGCTGGCGACAGTATTGTGACGGACTTCTAAACGAACAATTTCCAAGGCTGTACTTTCCAATAGCTTCACCTAACTTAAGCGAAGTATCCGACGTCACAGTCGAAGAAGTTAGTGAGGCGGTAAAATACTCCAAAAAGGGAAAAGCTGTTGGCGCAGACGAAATACCCTCAGAGTTTTGGAAAAAGATGGGAGACATCGGGTTTAGATGGCTCATGATTCTTGTCTCCAAACTTATACGAGGTGATCGCATGCCAAATCAATGGACGGAAAGTTACCTTCTTCCAATTTATAAAGGAAAGGGTGATACTCGTAGCTGTGATAATTACCGTTCGATTAAGCTGATGTCACACACCATGAAGATCGTTGAGCGAGTCTTGGGTAGCCGACTGCGAAAAATAATTAGGCTATCTGATGACCAGTGCGGGTTTTTCGGGGGTAAGTCAACCACGGATGCAATCCAGAGTATAAGAATAATTATGGAAAAACATCGGGATTCTTTGGAGGATTTGCATGTCGTATTGGTTGATTTTGAAAAAAGCATTCGATCGGCAACCACGAGATCTAATATGGGTGGCCCTCAGGCAACGAGGAGTTCCAGAAACCTATGTGCGGATAATTATGGACATGTATGATGGAGCAGTTACTAAAGTAAGATGCGCAGCTGGAGTCACCGAAGAATTCGAAATCACAGTAGGTGTACACCAGGGAAGTGTCTTGAGTCCCCTGCTCTTTATTACAGTTCTTGATTACCTGCTTGAAGGCAAAGTGACGGATCCAAAAGTGCATCAGTTATTCTTTGCTGACGATGGAGCCATCATAAGTGAAGACCCGATATCCCTACAACGAGCACTTGACGTATGGGTGGATGTTCTAGAAGGAAGTGGGTACCGCATAAGCGCGAAAAAGACAGAATACCTATGCTGCCCATTTTCTGATCCACACAGGCCTATTCCAGACATTTATTTGAATGGAGTAGTGCTTCCCAAGTGTGAAAAGTTTAAATATCTGGGGTCTTAAATAACGAAGCTACTTGTGATGACGATATCAATCATCGCGTAAGCGTAGGGTGGATGAAGTGGCGGGAAAATTCTGCTATTTTCTGTGACCGAAAAATGCCCCCTAAGCTGAAAGGAAAGCTCTACACTTCAGTTGTGCGTCCAGCACTCACGTACGGTTCACAATGTTGGACAATGTACAAAAAGTATGAGAGTAAGCTAACGGCAGCTGAGATGAAGATGCTTCGTATGACAGCAGGAGTTACAAAGCTTGATCGAATTAGAAGTACGAAGATCCGAGGAAGCCTTCATGTTAAGAATACCATTTCCCAAAAAATTGAACACGACCGACTCAGTTGGTATTGCCATGTTCAAAGGAGAGATCCTGAGAACCCCGTCAAAAAGGCAATATCATACAACGTTCCAATTCGGAATAAAAAGAAAGGTAGGCCTAAACACTCCTGGTACAAACAAATGCAAAAACACCAGCATTCAGTTGGCCTCAGAAATGGAACAATACAAAACCGGGAGGCTTGCCGCCGATTTCTGAGGTCAACCCGGCGAACCCCACAGGCGGATCACTAGTGTGAAGCAGATACGTGGGAGAGTTATGACCCCCTCGACATCGAGATCATAACAGCGCCGAAGCAACGGAAGAAGGAAGGAAGAACCCGAGCTTTAATAAAATTTATTATTTTATTATATATTATCTTTTTAGCTCATGCTATTAAGGGAGTTTTTTTTAGAAGTTTATAAATAAAATTTCATGCTTTTGACCACTTATTTATTTAGAATTTATTTTCAGTTTTTACGAGGCCTCTATCACCCGATCATGAGTGTAATATTCCTCTGTTTAACTAAACTTTTGGCTTAAGTATTCTGTAATAAATAAAACTGAAATATTAAAGGAATCTATGCAAAATTCTTTTACTAACGAGTTTTATGCCCATGTCAACACCAACAACACGTAAATAAAATAAAATGAGGGTACAAGTAGGCAAAACTAAAAAAAAAAAAAAAAAACAAAGATTGACCTTTTAGCTTTGAATAGAAATTCTGAAGCAACTCAAAAGCACAAGGAGAACTCACTATGGAAAACAACATTTATGTTTGTATTTATGTGCAAAGGTCCATAAGTGATGCTTATTTTTGCGAAAAGGGTAAACGTTTTGACAGAATAATGAAAAGACTTATTTTGGCACGAGTACGATAACTTGGCCGCCAAGATTTGATGACGGATTTTTGTAGGAGGGTCAAAAATAAGCACTTTTTACTATGGGATGGGGGGGTCTATCTCCCCCCGTTTAGGAGGTAGGGGCACTTTTAGAAAAAATGGTTTAAATTGAAAAAAAAAATATTAATAAACAACGGCAACACCTACAATAAAGTGCTATACTGCGTTTGAAAGCCAAAAGATAGTTCTATAATCCTGCATTTAAATTTTATTACTCATATCAATAGTTTTTGAGAAATTCGCATTTAAACTCCAAACTTTGATAAAAAAACGTGAAAAAAAAAGTTTAGACCGGTTGTTTTCAAAATTGTGAAATGAAATTGTAAATTAGCTGATATGTGTTTCATGTATCTATCAGTTCTTAATCGAACACAAAAAACCGCATGGTTCTATGTCTTCTGGTTTTTGAGAAAACCTCCGTTTAGGAGGTAGGGGCACTTTTAGAAAAAATGGTTTAAATTGAAAAAAAAAAATATTAAAAAACAACGGCAATACGTACAATAAAGTACTATACTGCGTTTGAAAGCCAGAAGATTGTTCTATAATCCTGCATTTAAATTTAAATTACTCGTGTCAATGGTTTTTGAGAAATTCGGATTTAAAGTCCAAATTTTGATAAAATAACGTGAAAAAAAAAGTTTAGACCAATTGTTTTCAAAATTGTGAAATGAAATTGTAAATTAGCTTACATGTGTTTCATGTATCTATCAGTTCTTAATCGAACACAAAAAACCGCATGGTTCTATGTCTTCTGGTTTTTGAGAAAATCGAAAATAACTAAAACTACTTTTCTACAAAATGTTTGATATTTTTTGCTTCCTTACATAAATAAATCAGTTCTAGCTTCCAACATTACAATATATAAACAGTAAAGTATGTATGCAACCCCCCTGCTTGGGCACACTATAGGATTTGGGGTAGGTGCAAGGTTGGGTGCATGCAAAGTTTCTTTTGCATTCACAGAATCTGTATTTAAAAAAATTCAAATTTATTCTATTTATCCAATGTCCACTAAATACATATAAAATACAATAAACGATCTTGAAAACCAAAACAAACTTCCGACCATGTTCACCAATACATGGCACTATTTTTCTATCGAAAATACTGCCTAGAAAGGAAATATAAGGACGACTGGGGTTCGCAAATAATAGAGTTTTTATCAGATGTAAAAAAAGTTTACCCTTGTTATACCGATGGTGATATATGTGAGGGTTTACAGTTAAAAGACATCGATCCTCCCACCCTTCAGAGCGAAAATTTAGAAAGTGTTTTACCGCCAAAACATCCTCGGCTTCCCACCATAAAAGAGTAACTCAACGAACTCGACAGTTATAGTACGGACGATGGCTTTATTGACGAGACTTACACACCTTTTTAATACATTTTGACCATTTTTAACTAACTATGACGGACTAACTCCTGACTAACTGACAAAATAACTGACCCAGATGCAATTCTACCTCCTCATGGTGCATTCTGAGTAACGCTAAATGAATTGCGGTACTGAACTAACAAAGATTCATTATGTTTATTAACATTAATCCTTAAAACGGAATCACCGTCACCACCAAAAATCAAAAAAAGTAGTTTTGGTAATTTTCGATTTTCTCAAAAACTAGAAGACATAGAACCATGCGGTTTTTTGTGTTCGATTAAGAACTGATAGATACATGGATCACATATAAGTTAATTTACAATTTCATTTCAAAATTTTGAAAACAATCGGTCTAAACTTTTTTTTTCACGTTATTTTATCAAAATTGGGACTTTAAATCCGAATTTCTCAAAAACCATTGACACGAGTAATTTAATTTAAATGCAGAATTATAGAACAATCTTCTGGCTTTCAAACACAGTATATAGACTTTATTGTAAGTGTTGCCGTTGTTTTTTAATATTTTTTTTTTCAATTTAAACCATTTTTTTTCTAAAAGTGCCCCTACCTCTTAAACGGAGGTTTTCTCAAAAACCAGAAGACATAGAACCATGCGGTTT